>JAJONI010000004.1:37266-98243 GCA_022190145.1 Pezicula rhizophila
GATAGATATCATGAAATAAGCTTTAGTCGGGTGCAAAAAAAAAGAAATAAAAGTACCTGTCACGTACGAGCAGCAAACTCGATCAAGTCAATCTAGTCGCTTAAGTCGGCAACTGGAAGTGAGCCAGGAAGTGAGCCAGGAAGTGAGTGTGATCTTGATTGACCCTTATCAATTCCCCAAGTCAAGTCAAGTGCATGTGCCTTTTCTCAAATCAAGTCCCGTCAGTTACGACAAGTGTGGTTACATGCCGAGATCTTCATTCATTCCACCGAATGTATTCTAGCTAGCTAGCTAGCTGGCTCTCTATAGATATTTCCTTAATTAGATTTAAGGAAGTAAGGAAGGAAGGTATCTTGTTCCCAAACGATCATAAAATATCTCCACGGAAAAGTTGGGGAGTGTTAGTGAGTTGATTGTGTTCTGAATTGGTTGGTTAAGTTACTTCCTTCCTTGCTTCCTTGCTTCCTTCCGGTTTTTGAAATGGGGGAAGTTGAGTTTTGTTTTATTGGAAGAATTAAAAGAATTGATCATTGTGAGGCCTCAATTGATCGATCTGATACTGTATGGCTGATGTTCGCTGTTGTTCCACTGGTGTGGGTTGAGGGTTGAGGTGGTTGGGACTGTTTGATTCCTGATACAGGTATATATACCTTATGATGATGATGATCTAGACGCTCATGAAAAGTAAGTAAGATTACAATGTGCTACTTCTCACGGTATCAATTTCCGTACCGAGAAGGGGTGGGGGGACATATATAGCGTTTACGATCAATTTGAACTAAATGACGCTTCAACGAAGTAGCGTACTAACCATCAGCTTAAGAAGAAAGTCTCCAAGGCACTCACTCCAAAGAAGTTCCATTAATTAATGACATTGTTATATTAGCGTAGCTGCAAACTAGAGAATTGTAGTGTATTGTATTGTATTGTATATATCGTCTTCTCACGAATGAGTTATACAACGCTAGGATATACAAACTATAAAGTATCTCCCTATCTATTGCTGCACTGTAGTGCAGTCTTGCACGTTGAGAGCATCAAATGTATTACTGACTGCTTGTGTTGTGGAGATCTGTAGATTATATATATATATGGTTATGGCGAGGGATATACATACATACAATGTAATCAGCGTTCATTATATCGATCTTGACTTTTTTTTCCTTTTCCTTTTCTTTTTCTTTTCTTTTTTTTTTCTTTGTCGACTTCTTTTGTTGTACGTACTAGTAGTTATTTCGATTAGACTCGAGGCTCTCTAGATCTCTGTTGTTAGGAGGTAAGTTGCGAATATTGCGAAGATTCTTGAGGTTCCTCTTTTGAGTTGGATTATTCTATTTTCTTCTTAAGCCTGTAGGATTGTGATCGTTGCTCTTATATACGCTTGAGGAGGATTTGGTGGTTTGATTAAGTTTTTTCTTTGTAGTGCGTCAATGAATTGTACACTTTATGTGTTCTGGTAGAGATTTTTGATTGTGGGTGTCTTTGAGAGATATCTTGATGCTGGGTATTGCCAATGCAGGGGGGCTTGATGGTCTAAATATGTTGTTATGGGTGTTTCTTGTGGCTGTTGTTCTAGGTTTGGGTTAGAATAGTAGCGTGAGGATAGCTCATGTTTGGAGTTTGAAGTATTAAACTGGTTTCGTGGTTCGAGGGGAGAGAAGTTAAGGGTTTCGTATGTGCTATGTGTGCGTACGTGGAGAGTTTGTGTTTCTTTGTAACGTGGTTCGAGGTTTACGTCGTGTTTGGTATGGTGTGTGTGATGAGCATTTGTTGTATGTCTTGGTTGTTAAGAAGCTCGTGGAAAGAAAGGTGTGAGATATGCAATGAACGAATGTCTTGGGAGAGATCTACGACTAGCAATACAGCTGTGGCAATTTTAAAGACGTGAATCTCCGACTTGGTATATCTGAGATCTTTAGATTTAATATGAGGTTCAAGTAGGCCCGCCTCTTTTTAGTTTCATCTTGGTATCACTTTTGGTTAGATTGAAAATAAAATACAGTTGACTTCCCCTTTAGCTCGCTTAGGTCGCTTCAATGATCAACAAATAGTGATCACTCAAGCAACCATACTTTTTCTCCAATACTATTGCAAAAGAACAATCTCAAGCCCTTCCTTTGCTATCATAATAAAACCAAAAAAAAAAAACAATCGTAATCATCCAACATGAGTGGCCCAAAGACTCCACCGCAGCAACAGAGCGTCGACAGTCCGCAACTAACCTCTCAAGCACAACCTGACCAAACCTTCACGCTCATTCCAGACCTACCGAAGGAACTACATTTCATGATTTGGGCTCACCGTATCCCCAAACCGGGCCCGACCTGTGTGCATCCAGCTACGCGATCGCTACAATCTACGGGACACTCAAGCTCGAAGAGACCAAAAGTACAGTACACATACAGACGAGACATCCAAGGAGCAAAGACACAAACCAACACACCAGCAATTCTCTCCGCAGGCCACGACTCCCGCAAAATCGCATCGCAGACATACAAACCCGCATTCTCATCTTCGATTGGTCATCAAACCTACTTCCACTTCGAACACGACAGATATCCTCGGTATCAAGGATCCAGACACGGGGCTGCAATCTTTCATCGATTTTCTTTTCTCACGCAGAAGTAGGATCTCTGGTCTAGGAGTGGATCTAGAAGTAGCACAGGACTTCGATTCCATTCGTAAGTTTGATGGATGTCTTTTTTGGTTTTACCACCTAGGAGAGTGATCAGCGTTTCTTCATATTTGTATTTTTCAGGACTGAGCATCTTATCGCATTTTTTTTGTTAGGAGGCTTGGGAGAGGTGGTGAGTTTGGATATGATGTTCTTTCTCTTTGTATTAGAGATAGAAGTTGATATGCAAGGCTACTGGAACTAATCACCTGCGTAAATAAATAGGTCAGCTTATGTTACAGTTGACCTTTCCTATCTGCGATTTGGTTTGCAGATGGTGTTTGTCTTTGTAACATATTTGATACGATTTCGGAATACTGAGGTATGTATCCTTTAAGCAATTAGCATCAGTTGGTGATCTTGGCTGGGGGGAGTATGGGTGTTGTCATGTTGGGAGAAAGACAGCTAGTTGTCTTATGAGCAAGAGTCTTTTGTTATACATAACAAGATCCCCTTCTCATACATTAATGGCTTGGAACAATTTAGAGATGACTGAAACAACTTGTGAAGTAGAAGAACTAGAACTTGAACCAGAACAAAAAGCAAAATTTCAATCAAAACTGAAAATAAACAGTATACAATATCATACCTTTCCTTCGACTTTATCCTCTGCTGCACAATCACTATATGGCCACTACCACCATTTGAAGCTTCTTCGTTTCATCATTGAAGAATACATTTCATTGAGGACAATACTGTTTTCGTTGAATTTTTTCTACATTAAACACACTTCTATATATACTTAACCTAACGAAATTTACCTCCCTTACCCCCCACCACCAAGAAGCAGAGCAAAGGAAAGGACCACAGAGCCACGTAACCCGATCCTTCCCTTACATTTCTTCCAACAAACAAACCAAGCCAAACCAAGCCAAACCAAGAGAAGTACCGGTATGTAGATGTGCTAAAATCCAAACCAGTAAATTAGTAAAAAAAAAGCCAAGCGAAGCCAAAACCCTAACATATACCTATCCAAATCTTCCAAATCTTCCTGCTCTACCTAGAACTCTCCATCCTATATCAAAACCCCAAAGTCAAGTCCCACACTTTCCATAAGGCTACGGAGAGAAGAAATATATAGTACTTTGATTATTGTGAAAGTAGTCTATGCATACCAAACGCGTGACTTGTGAGGACTTGCCACCTACTTGCCTCTTAAAATAAGAGGCTAAATAAATGGTATGCTTCATACTTAAACGAGAGGCATCGAATTAATCCCGAATGCCATGCAAAATAGGCTCATGTGGATGCATAAGGCTTGCGTGGCTTGCTATACGCATGTAAGACAATTTCCGACCATGCGAGAGACAAGATGAAGATATACGAAGTACCCGACGATGTGTGATATGAACCACGTGATGATTATGGGCGGTGGAACGAGATATTATAACAATTGTTAAGTACCTAAGTATTAGGGAAGGTGGGTAGGTCGAAGGCCTTTTACGTATGGTTAAAGAGATTTGGGGGTTATTTTTTTACGATTAGGTTGGTTTAGTGTTATTATATAAGTTACGTGGATATTGGGTGTCGGTAGGGTCTTTAAGTTGGGGGTTGTTTTAGGGTCGATATTCAAGATGGGAGAAGTTAAACTAGATATTCTAAATAATAATTTTACCTAGATTCTATTTATATAAATTTGATCCGTCCTTTCGAAATCAGTGGCTCAGCCATAAGTGCTGGAATGAAGGTATTTATTCGCAAGACACAGACATAGCACTACATAGACATTGTTTATATAGAAGTCCCAAAGATTCATTAGCAGAGAATGGGTGTATTCTTTAAAATATATGTATTAACTGATCGTGGTATCATATAAAATCATAAAGCAACGTTCCCACCCAAGAACATCTGATCCGTTTTGGAGTACTCTAATATACATCACGTAAGGCTCTTTTGGCACCATCCTCCTTCACCCACTCCCCAATCCTTTCTCCAACATTCCCAACTAGACTTTCATACTGCGGACCCAGGAAGAAGAGACCGCAGTGAGCGCCAACCTCATCTACACCCTCCATGTATACTCTAACCCAGCACCTATCTCTCTTCCCATTCGTCTCTGGTGGCAACATGCAAAACTTTTTATCTCGCTTCGGCTTATAATCTTGGACCGAGACAGAGCCTGCTCGAGTCCCAGATGGAGATGCTGCCGAAGGTGCTGGTTCAGGATTGATGGTCGCTAGTCGCTTCGCTTCTTCCTTCTCCCCCTTAGCACGTTGCTTCTGTTCTGCCTTCAATTGCTTCTCTGTTTTTTGCCGGGCTTTCTTCTCACGCTTCTCAAATAGCTTCCTACGATCCTTGATTGCACACTCTCGGTCCTTAACAGCTTGTTTGTACGCTTTCGTAATACGTTTGTGCTCCTTTTCGGCTATTTTACGAGAATCTTTGTCTGTGTAGATGGCCAGGTCGATTGGCTCGGGCTCCGTTGGCTTTTCTGGAATCGGCGGGAGGGGAGGGGAGGTGGGCGTCGGTTCAAGTTTAGGAGCAGATGTTTCGTCACCTGCTGGTTCTATACTGGGGAGTACAGCCGTTTCTTCTTCATTCTCTTCAATTGGCAGTGAATCGATGTGACGCATTGGTGCAGGCTCCTGGAATTCATCGTGTACTCCCGAGTTATCTCCTAAATCTAGCATCTGGATTTCAAGTGGAGCGTCATTCATGGCGTTCTCTATTCTCTCCGGGGTGGCATCACCGTCGACATCGACTTGCTCGATAGAGATGCTTGGGGTAGGTGTTGGGGTATGACTATTAGTAGTTTTAAGACTCATATTATTCATTTCTTCCTCCATAGGTTTCAAATTCCCATCCTTGTCCATCATCTGCCAAGGTGGGGTTTGCGGTTCCTTTGGCCTTCCTGTACTAGCTGTATAGTAGTTGACAAACCTTATCCGCCGGGCTGGAGGCCTATAGCCAGAGTTTGGTCTCTGTGTAGTATCGTCAACATCCTCCAACGCGCGAATCTTCGTATACCGGGCTTTCATCCCCGGATAATCTGCTAGACAGCTGCCAAACTCTAGGTGAGACATGAAATAAGATTTTGTCGCTCCTGTCAGAGCAGCAAATTTGTCTACAGTCGTAAGACCCTCAGCATGCTTATTGATGAAATGCAGTACATTATTTAAACCTTTTCGTTCAGGAAGCCGTACATCATTCGAAAAAGCAGGGTTAAAATTGGGGTCATCTGACGGCTGATTCGATAACGCAGTTAGGCGGCTGATTTGTGACGAGGTCTCTGAATCACCTCCATAGGTTGTTGGTGTGGACGTTCCTTGGCTATACATCGAAGCTGACGCTTGTGTTTCTAAGGACGGCGAGCTTGCTCTGCTAGATGTCGCCTGCGCCGGCTTTGAACCTGGAGGATCTGGAGCAGGACGGAAGAGACTACCTATGCCGCTGGCGATCACTCCAGGATGCATTCCCAAATATGGGGTGTCAAAGCTGATCGTGCCTAAGATCCGGTGAGCAAATGGTAGGCCGGTAGCAGGAGAAGGAGGTGGTTGGAGGGCGACCTCAGCGGAGAGGATGCCTCCCATGCTGTGCCCAAGTAAGATAACATCTGTTTCGTCATCTTCATGAGGCTCTAGCCTGGACTGGGTATCAGCTGTCTAGAAGAAAACGGGTATGATGGGAGCACTCGCCATGTTCCAAAATCATCCCTTGCAAAGTCTATTGCTCTCCTCGTTTTGTATCTAGGATATATCTTCGTATGTACAACATGTGTTTCAGAAAGCGCAACGGTAAGTAAATTGTGAAGATGTGCTGGAAAGCTTTGGAAACTTGAATCATTTCCCATGAAGCCATGTATAAAGACAGCTAGCAGCTTCCGACGACCATCTCGTCCACGTCCTGACTCGGAAGGGACCAGGGAATGGGTTGAAGATGATCGCGGATCATGAGAACGCCATGCCTCAGAGATCATCTCACTCCTTTTGGCATCTTCCGCAGAGTATGCCGGAGGGCTGGAAATAGTTGAATTCTCCCTTGGCGGGAGCGGTGGAGGACGACCCGTTCTGGGTGGCTCCAGAGCAACAGGCGAAGGAGTACGGACTCCAAGGCGGTCCTGCAGCACCTTCTCTGCTAGCTGAGCTTCTGTAGCCATTATATATATATATATATCTCTCTCTTGGTTTCTTCTGTCTGCTCTGTATCTATTGTATGGCTGTTGGAACTTTGATTTCCGACATTGATTCATTGTATTATGCGCGCCCAGCCAATAAGAGGCCGCGCTCAGCATAGAGGCTAGCTGAAACGGGCTAGTTCTTTGTAGCTAGACTTGTATAAGTAGACTACCACTCTTCTTAGCTATTAGGAAGAAACAACCCAATTACAAAATGAACAAATAGCATACTAAGTGAATACTACTAGTCTGCCAAGTTAATATCTAATTCGAATGAACTAACATTATGTACTGTACAATTATTTGCGATCTTTTTTTATGTACAGGGAACAAGGCACACTGACTGTGTGTAGAAGTTGAAGAGCTGTTTGTCGAGGTGGGATGTCTTGAAAAAATGGTTTGTTTGTCTAGAAGTGTGTTGTTTGTTTCACGAAGTCAAGAAACAAGAAACAAAAAACAAAACAAGATAACTTGATAGTGGGGTGGTCAAGCTACGCAGTACGACGCTACTGCAAGAAACACATGAGGTGCATAGGTACCTAGGTAGTCAAGTCATTTAGATCACGTGAATCTGGTATATACCTAGGCACTGCACTGCATCGGAGAACGTGCAAGGGATGCCAAGGACGGAATGCGGGTGCTGCCAGAATGTCCCCTGGTCGCCCCCAATTAGGTAGGCTGTTTCTTCGTATCGAACTGCCTGAAAAATTCAATCTGTGGTAAGAAAGTAATCTAAGTATTCCCCTTTCAGTCACCGGCTGGTTGGGAAGGAGGAGAAGGACTGTGTACAAACAAAGCGTTGCAGCTGACAGCGTACGGGACAATAAATACAGTAATGCAGTCGGTGCAGAGTACGAGGAAACAACAATAACAACAACAATAATAACAATAAAAAGCGCAGGCGAAGCTTTCTGACAGAGTCGTACTTAATTCAAATAGAGCTTAGCAGTAGCAGGCTTGACGAGCGAAGGGAAGCCCTCACTAAATAAAAGAGTTTGCCAGCGATGCTGTTTCCTGCTGTACCAGGATGGTGATGAGAATAATTATAATAATAATGATGTATCTTGGGCTGCTGTCTCTCCTTCCCAAATCAATCAATCAATTAATCAATCAATTAATTGGGACTGCGTGCATACGACCCCATCATCACGCATCGTCTTTTGCTGCTGCTGCGAGATTTCAGTTGCATCGTGAGATCGAGCCCTTTCCGTTTAATATAAATTCTGGTCTTAGCGACCGTCTTCCTCGTCAGTCAAATCTCCCTTGAAATAGAAAAGGTGGGGTCCCAGGTGGTGGGAATGGTACCCATTGGCCACTCACCCGCTTTCAATCGAAATGAAAGAACGATTTGTTTTCCCGACGCCCACCGCACGGTGCACCGTCACTCCATTCGCCAAGTTGAGTCGTCAGTCAGGTACCAACCGTCGCCAACGGTCTTTCGAGCTTCGTACTACTACCGGACTACTGTACCATTACTGTACCTTACCTTATTCCTCTCGCTCTGAGAATCATGACTTGACTGACGATGCTCCCCCAACGCGTCCATTGACGAAGTCAGTCAGTCAGTCAGTCCTTCACTGAGCGCTGTAGAGACGGCAGCAGCAGAGCGAGGCCGCCATGAGCGACTACGCAGGGTCAGGTTCATCATTCCTTCTGAGCCGCCACGAGAAAGCTCATCGCGAGCACTTACGATCACCATCATCGCACCAGCATAACAATCTTCACAAACGCCAGTCAGCGCAGTCAGCATCAGTAGTTACGGAGGTCACCACGACAATTTCTGTCGTGCAGCAAATTGATGTTGACTCCAATGGCAGCACCTTTGCGATAGAAACGGTTCCAGTAGATACCAGCACCAGCTCTACCCCAGTGCTGACCGACGCATCTAGCGGCGCAGCAGCGACATCAACAACTGGTGCAAGCCCCATAACCAGTTCCTCTGCGTCACAAGCAGCATCTACAGCAACTATCAGCGATGTATCACAGTCTTTGTCAATTACTGTCGACTCTTCGGGGTCCACGTCCACTCTTTCAACCAGCCCGAGCTTTGCTTCGATCTCCGTAATATCTAATTCTTCTACAGCCTGTAGGTCCATTTGATCAGGCTCATGGATATTAAACTGACAGGATCCTAGCTACTTCAAGCTCAAGCAGCTTTGCCTCAGTGAGCCTCTCATCAAACTCAACGACAACAACCTCATCTTCTTCGTCTGAGTCCTCATCCTCCTCATTTCTCACCTCCACATCCTTGACCCTCTCTTCATCGACGAGTTTCTCGGATCAATCTTCATCAACCACTTCTTTACTCCATACAACGTTCTCTTCGTCATTCTCAACCATCTCTTCACCCTCACCAACGTCGACCGGTACCGACGGACTTCTGGCCGGCTCCGGAACGGCTACATCTGCAAGCAGTTCATCTACAAGCTCTTCGGACTCTGGAAGCGGAGGATCTAACAGTTCCAGCACTCCCACGCCGGTGGTAATAGGCAGCGTGGTTGGTTCAATTGCAGGAGCTGGAATCTTCCTCCTTATTGCTCTGGTTATTTTGAAATGGTGGAAGAAGCAGAAGAAAAATGGCGGGCACCTTTCCTTGCATAGCGCGGCGGGCGGAGGCGCAGAGCCAAGGGCAATTGATTTTGGTGGCCCACCACCTACCAGTCCACCTACCCAGTCACCTGGAGGAATGCGCGAAGTAGCAACTCTCCCTTTCGTACCGACTGCACTAGCGAACCTTGCAGGGATTAGACGGGATCGCGATTCTCGACAAACGGATAGAACCGTGTCATCGACTGCTGAGAGCGAGCGAGGCTTCTACAGAGTTTCTGGAAGGAAGTTGCCTTCAGTGCTCCAACATGGTGGTGATGGCTATGGAGGGGAGACGGGCGACACAATGAGTGGACAGTCATTCTATCGAGACTCTCAGGGCTTCTATGGTGGACCATCTAGTCCTGCCGTCCCGGAACCTGATGTGTCAGTTATCGATCCTAACAGGAAGAGTGCTGGTGGAATACCGATAATGCGGCCGAGTCCTGCAAGGACACCAGTTACTGCTCAAGGTCCCTTCGTCTTCCCATCACCGCCTAAGACCCCCGAACGACAGCATTCGCAAGATGGATCCCATTCAGGGTCGAAGTTCACTGAAGAAGTCTGAAGTGAGGGATGTGTTTTTGGTGGCTGGTTCTGATGTGGATGACCACGAATCTGCTTCGCTTCATTGTATATTGCTAGTTCAGCGTTGTGTAGCGGCAGCGCGATTTCTTTAGTGCTACATCTGGATATTCCAGTGCAGATTTGCATATGATTGGCGTTTTGTGCTTGTTGGGGGTTTTGCAGCCACCCAACAAGCACCGGGAAGATCTGGGTCTCATTTGTTTCTTGATCTGCCATGATAGGCGCAAGTCCTTGGATATGATACCATTCCGACAGAGTCTAATTGTGTTTGGCGAAACATAAAAAAGTCATTTGTCGAGGTCGGTTTTGTTGGCGGCTCTCACAGATTTTCGGATCACCCTTGTGTATAATGCTGTTGAGATTATATAGTTCGTCGATACGGATAAAGATAATGTGTTCCATGCCACAGTCTTGACCTGGTCTAGAGGCTTCTCGTGCAGCTTTTGTGGTTATGGTGACTTGATCAGGTTGATGGGGTGGAAGGTGTCTTCGGAGGCTACTCGTCTGATGTGAACACACCTCCATTCCCGGTTCGATCCTCAAAGGACTTTCCAAACACCAAGGTGCAGGTCAAAGGAGGCGGAGTATTGTGATACAAGTAAAGAATGTACAGGGTTTGTTCATCTGAGCACAACAGATGTACAGGTATCTTTGGTTTCAGGAACGTCTGAGAGATACCCCACCGGCTCTAATGATGAGGCGAGCGAAGAAGTTTACAATGGCCATTTAGTAAGCTCCAAAGTTCGTATAACAGCGTATTTCTTACAAAATTATATATTCAAAGATCAAGATGGCTACAACGAATGTGACTTTGCGATACAGATGATGATGATATCGCGGGGGGAGGGGGGATTTGCGTTCACTCTGTGCCCGTTTGGTGGTCGCTGCTTGCCCTTCATCCGATGATGATGAAACCTGCAGTGCGAGGGAATGGTGGGGAGGGGAGGGAGAACAAGCATTTGCTCATGGCAGAGAACTTTAAACCAACTTCAGGCGCTCATGCAAAAGGTTCCAGAGAACACATACTGCGGAACTTTCTTCTCTGATGCGTACCATACTGTCCGGGCGGTACTTCGTACCCGAGTCTAGAAAAAAAAAATAAAGACAGTAAAGTACAGTAAAGTACAGGCCAGTGCCCCCTACCTTGCTCTTAGTTTGATTTCTGGCCTTGGCTTGACAGATTGTTCTTTGTTCTTTAAATTTCTTTCTAACATCCTGAGACCTAAACTGACCTTGTACCACGCAAAGCCTCCCGATTTCTTGGTAATCCAAGACGGGGTCAACAGCCAGCATCTGGTGGCATCATCCAACATTACCACGAGCTGCCGCCCGATTTGGGAACCCTCATTATTGACTCTTCGGCTCCTCTCTATGCACCACCCTGGCTGTGGATGATCGACAGTGCTCACTCACCCACGAACGCACACTCTGCATCTTTCGGATCAACCCCTCGATTATTGCCCCGTCGGATACTGTTTTTGTCTTTGCTATCGTAATAATTGTCCGACTTTTGGTATGCGTCAGCTTCCTCTCAAAACTGCTAAAAAGCCTTGTGATTATTTGCCCATCTCTCTTCCTTGACACGCTTGACATATTATTATCCTCGAGCCTCTCCGCCACGCACGAAAACGGTAACGACTCATTTGAACATCAGCGCATTCTACAAAAGTAAACCGACTTTAACTCCGTCAAGTCCGAGACTTTGTCAAGACCATCCCCCCTCCTTCAGCAATCACAGGACCTCGATTTCTATTCAATCGCGTTAGCACTGCCCTGCGCACCTATCACTATCTCCCATCAAACTATCTAAGCCCTGGGGTATGTCCGAGTCCGAGTAAGGGCCACCTCACAATACGAATACGCCTCACTTTACTACAGCATTTCGCCCGCCGACGGACGGTGCAACGACGCTTGAGGTCATTCTACTTCTCTCGACCTCTCCGAGTGCAGGTATCACCGTATCATGTACGACGACTCACAGTCACCAATGATGGATATGAATGGGCACGATCACAATGGCTTTCAAATGCCACCGCTACAAGCACCGCCTCTGATGAATCCTCCGCCGCAGATATTCGGTGCTTATACTCCGGACGGATTACCAATGACTTCAAATTTGGCAGATATGTCGGGCCCGTTGTTTGGCGATGGAACACTTCTTGATGAGAGTAATGAGGCGAAGAGGAGGAGGATAGCTAGGGTATGCTATGCTGCAAAGCCGCGACCCCGCCGCAGATGGGAGAACAATGTGCTGACGAGTGCAGGCTTGTGATATGTGTAGGAAGAAGAAGATCAAGTGCGATGGGAAAATGCCAGCCTGTACACATTGCATCAATTATAAAACAGAGTGTGTCTTTACTCAAGTGGAGAAGAAAAGAAATCCCCCAAAAGGGTGCGCTTGAAATCCGTCTCTCGCAGTAAATTCTGCTGACAGTTCAATAGAGCTAAATATATCGAGGGTTTGGAAAACCGATTAGGTCGGATGGAAAGTCTTCTTAGACTGTCTGGTGCGTCTATGATATTTCTAGAGTTGATGATTTGCTTGATAAGGTTTCAATAAAGTTTTGAACAGAGACTAATTTGACGTAGGTCTTCTCAGCGAGGATGATAATGGGAAAACAGATCTGGGAACCCTTGAAAAGAGACTTGCAGACAAAAACGCATCGCGTAGAGCCTCCGCCATTCCTGGCTCGAATCCAACGTCGCCGTCACAAAGCACTCCTGGAGGAGAAGGGAGTGGATCGACGCCTCGAAGCAGCTTCGCCTCTCCAGAACCGCAAAATAACGGGCAAACCAATGGAAATACAGAAAAGAATGGAGAAAATAAACGAGACAGTAAAGACGGGAAGCGCAAGAGCACAGACAGGAACGATGGTGAACCTCCCAAGGCGGAAGAGGAGGTTGAAGCTCTCTCAGATATGATGTGCTCTTTAGTCACGAATAACTGTGGGGAGACACGTTATATCGGTACAGTGCTCCATGAAAAAGTTCGGATCACTAGCTAATGAGGTGCAGGATCGTCATCTGGATTTTCCATCTTTTCTCCAAAAGGAATTCAATGGGTTAATGAAAAGACTGGCGATTCTTCTTTTCAAGAGATGATCTCTAATGCCTCTGTTGACGAGAACAAGAGTATGTACTGGAAGCCCGAGGTGTTTACAGACTTATTTGCTCGCCGAATTTTCCGACAATTACCCCCCAAGAACGAAACCGTTTCACTTATGAAGGACTTCTTTGAGAATTTCAATTGCATGTTCCCGCTGTTCCATCAACCTACATTCATGCATCTGGTGGATCGGCAGTACTCTAGGGACCCGTACGAAGGCTCAGGTTGGTGGGCTAGTTTGAATGTTGCCCTCGCTATAGCTCACCGTCTTCGTGTAATGAGTAACCTTGTTCCTCAGGAGGAGGATGAGAAAGCATGGGGATATCTGAAGAATGCTTTAGCAGTGTTCTCAGAGCTCACAATGCGCAACACCGATTTACTTAGTGTCCAGGCACTTCTTGGTATGGCGCTATTCATGCAGGGTACGCCCAATCCACAACCTTCGTTCTTTTTAGTTGCCGCCGCAATCCGACTCTCACATAGCATTGGGCTTCATAAACGAGGCTCAGGTTTCAACCTGAACCCAGTCGAGATTGAGCAGCGAAAACGAGTTTTCTGGATCGGCTATATGCTCGATAAAGATATCTGTCTTCGGTCTGGGCGACCACCGGCGGCAGATGATGACGATATGAATGTAGAGCTTCCTGATCCTGATCCGGAAGACAACATAGGCAACATTCCTCTTGCTGATGGAAAAGGCAAAGTCAATCTGTTTCGTCTTATGGCCGAATTTTCAACTATCGAAAGCAAAGTTTATAAACAGCTGTACTCGACCAAAGCCTCAAAGCAATCTGATGGTGAATTACTTAACACGATAGGAGAGCTGGACCATCAACTTGAGGAATGGAAGGATAGTATTCCCGTGGATTTCCGCCCCGAGCACGAGATAAAGGCGTCACATACACCATTAATACTCCATGTAGTATTTCTGCACTTTGCCTACTACAACTGTTTGACGACGATTCATCGAATGTCAGTTCACCATGGATACTGGACAAGCAGGCTCTCGAACTATGCCATCCAAGGCTTGAATGCTAGACCGCTGAATCCTCGAGTATTCTCATCTGCAGCTTTGTGTGTCTCCGCTGCCAGAGCTTCAATTCACTTGATCAAATATGTCCCTCAGGGAGATTTTGCTTGTGTTTGGTGAGTGCCCTAACATCTTTAATAATACCACATGCTAACCTAAATTGACAGGCTTATTCTGTATTTCCCCGTGTCTGCTCTCGTAACATTATTCGGAAATATCCTTCAAAATCCTCAAGACCCGCGAGCTCGTTCTGATGTGCGCCTAATGAATTTGGTTGTGAATTTTCTCTCCATGCTAGGGGCAGAAGAAGAGAATGGAGGAGTAAAGCGCATGCTTGGAGTGTGTTCAGAATTCGAACGAATCGCAAAAGTGGTACTTGATAAAGCCGAGAAAGAGACCTCTTCACGGAGGAAACGCAAGAGCCACGAAGATCCAGCTACCAAAATGTCACATATATCAAAGGCTCAACCACAAACTCCTAAGCACAACAACGCGCACACGCCGTCAATGATGTTCTCGCCGAATATGGCCAACCAAATGAACCCAAACTATGGCTCCAGGCAGAATAGCGTAAGTACAAATCCACAGAATGGCACGTCTCCGGCGGCGTTCATGGACTTCAGCAATGATGGATCAGAGTATATGACTCCGGCCGCGAATAACACCCCTGGCACGACCCCCTTTTCAGATATTCAAGGGTACACAAACGGCAACCAAATGAACTCTCCTGCAAGCCTCAACACGTTTCAGCAACCATTCGTTCCCCAGGATTTGTGGCAGATGCCCATGACTTTGGAGTGGGATTGGGCCGAGATGACAGGCGGTGCCTATCAGAGTTTCGAGAATGGCATAGTGGGCGACACAAATTTGTTCATGAACAACGCGCATCTGCAAAATATGCAATGATGTTGGCTTGTGGGCTTAACTAATGTACTAGGCGTTATTGGGAAATGAATCAACGAAGGGATTTGGAACGAAAATATAAAGGGGGTTGGGATTACTCTTTTGCTGTTTAACATTGTTTTGAGCGTACGTACGGACGACAGATCGAGGCTTACTACCTGAGTTTTTGTGTCTTCGAGCAAACGAATCTTGGGCTTTATTTCCTGTATTTATAGGTCTACTGAAGAAGGGTAGTAGGATTTGGGGTTTAGGATGGGGGGCATATGAGTATGTTCGCATTAATGTGTTACTTGAGTAATGCTTTTGGTGGCGGGATATGAAGTAAATGCATGTTGTCCCTTTAGGGACCTATTCTTCTCCAGATCCAGCTTTTTCTCCTGGTGATTTGAAAACATCCATCATTGTGGTGGGGCTGCCGGTGGTGGCCGGTGGGTAGTTTCCTCGCTTACCTAATGCCATGCTACCCTACCTACCATTTCGTTACCTTATCATGCCATTCTTGAGATGTACATTTTACCCAAGATCTCTTTTAAATAAACCTCACTATCTCGTTCCCATTCCGAAGACAGTGCCAGAGACTGTCGTACCATGACGAGAGGACGAGTTCTAGTCATAGCTGGCTCCGACAGCTCAGGTGGAGCGTGGGTTTCTTTCCTCTTTTTCTCATCCCCAAAAAAACCCTTGACCACCCTCTCTCCTTCAGAGATGAAGCAAATAAGAGAAGGAAGAAACATTGGATTGAAGTTGTTCAGTCGGAAGATGATGATGAGGCATTGGGCACCAAGGCTAATTTTTTCTCTTGGTGGTTCCTGGAAACAGGGGTCTAGAGGCTGATCAGAAAACGATTGCTGCTCATGGTTGTTATGCTATGACTGCTACTACTGCTTTGACGGCGCAGAATACGCTTGGTGTTGAGGATATTCATCTCACGCGGCCCGAGTTTGTTGGGAAGCAGATTGATGTTGTGATTAGTGATGTTGGGGTTGATGTTGTTAAGACTGGTATCTTTCTTTTCTTTTTCTTTTCTTTTTTGCTTTTTCCCTTTCCCCCCTCTTTTTCTTTTTTCAGTGAATCGAACTCGGACTCGTGTCAGTCTTTTCCCGGGGGTTTCTTGTCAGGGTAGTTTGGATTGATTTTAAGGGAGAATTTATTGACCGTTGAGTTTTTTGGATGTTGTAGGTATGTTGGCTTGTGCTGAGACTATCGAGGTCGTGGCCAAGGCATTGACTAAGCATAATGTGAAGATTACGGTTATTGATCCTGTATGTCCTCTCTCATATCTTCTTCTTTCTCTTATGTGCTTCTCTCTTTTCCTACGCGGTTGTTTAAATTTCTAACAAAATCAGGTAATGATTGCAACAACAGGAGCCCAACTGCTCCCACCTCAAGCAATCCATCTCCTCCGCTCTCATCTCCTTCCCAGTACCACACTCCTGACACCAAACTTCCCAGAAGCTAAACTCCTGCTCTCTGATGCTGGCCAAGTAGTTGACGAGCCTAAAGATGTAGAGGGTCTAGTTGAGATTGCCAAGTTGGTTAAGGCTTTGGGTCCTCAGTGGGTTTTGCTGAAGGGAGGGCATTTGCCATTTAAGAGGGATGGTACGGTTGCTATGGGTGAGGAAGAGAAGGAACTTATGGTTAATGTTTTAGTTGGGAAGGGAGTTGTGATGAGGATTGAGAGTGGGTTTGTTAGGACGAAGAATACGCATGGGACGGGGTGTTCGTTGGCTTGTAAGTGTTAATGTCTTCTTCTCTTTCTCCCTCTTGGGGAGGTCATAGGTGACTCGAACTGTGTAAAATGTCAGGGAGGAAATAAGGAGACTTTGCTGGGTTTGATACTAATTGTCGATATTGGATGCACAGCCGCTATTGCTTCGAATCTTGCGAGTGGATTACCGATGGTTGAGGCAGTTAAGAGAGCTTGTAGATATGTCGAGGCGGGGATTCAAACGGCAACAGATTTAGGAGGTGGGAATGGGCCGATCAATCACTTCCATTCTACTTATACTTTACCTTTCGCTCCGTAAGCCTCTTTTACAACCCTTCTCCTATCTCAAAAGGCAACCCTAACGAAAGTACAGCGGTCGTTTTATAGAGTATCTTCTTGAGAGACCAGATGTTCAAAAAGCATGGAAAGAGCATACCAAGCACGAATTCGTAGCAGGTCTTGCCGACGGAACTCTGCCTCTAGATAGGTTCAAGTATTATCTTATCCAAGATTATTTATACCTTGTAGGATTTCAATATCCCCATGGAATGAAAACGAGTAACATTGTAAGGTGCAATTCGCAAGAGCTAGCGCTCTGGCTTCTTCCAAAGCAAAGTCAATAGATGATATAACTGCTGTGAGGACCTCCCTTCCTTGCATCATTCATTTATGTTGGACCACTGACGCATTTTTGTAAGGCTGCAAAGGTTGTGATCAATATCCACCGAGAGATGGAGCTACATATTGCGTATTGTGAGGAATTTGGAATTACGAAGGAAGAGATTGAAGCTACTCCCGAAAGCCAAGGTAAGTTGACTTTTCGTTTAAGGCGATATTTGAAGTAGCTAACTAGTATTCGTAGCATGCACAGCATATACAAGGTATAAAGGATCTAAGACTTGAGCACCCAAGAAATCGACTAAATTTCTCATAGATATGTTTTGGATATTGGACAATCCGAAGGCCTATTCGCTCTCCAAATTGCCATGGCACCTTGTCTCATCGGCTATGGCCACATAGCTCAGCGATTGCATGCAGACCCAAACTCAAAGAGAGAAGGGAATATCTATTGGAAATGGATAGAGACGTATGTAGCTGAGAATTATGTTGAAGAAGTCAGAATCGGGTCAGGTGAGTTTTTTTCTCTTCGTTGCACAAGGACCTACCTACCTACCTAAGTACCTTGCTCAGCTGATCTTGTTGTGTGCTGTGCTGATTTTTTTTGAACGAATGAAAGAATTGCTAGAGAAATATGCTGTATTGCAATCGTCAAGTCGGATAGAAGAGCTTGTTAAGATATTTATACATGCGACAAATGTAAGAAGAGCCTTCTTCACCTTTGAACCAACCCCCCGTAGCGCTAATCAACGGTTGCAGATGGAGACAGGCTTTTGGAACATGGGAGTGGGTACGTCTTAAAAGCTGAGTTGAGTGAAATAACAAAAGATAAAGTTGCGGATTTGATTACCATACCTAGAGAACAATTGATTAAGCACAGTAGAAACCGAGTCTTCCAGATGTTGATGCCGTATTTTTTTTTTTGCCCCCCTTTGGCCTCAGTAAATAATAAATAAGGCTGCTGCTGCGACCTGCGCGCGCGCCACTGAGTCGCGCACCGGAAAAGCACAGGGTCTCGCTTATCAATGCTAGTCCAAGCGCCAATCCTCTTTGCGTTAGCCCATATATTTCAGAAAGGTTTTTTTTGGGAAAAGTAGATCTTTCGCGCAAAGCCTTCCTTCCTTCTCACCACTTTTTTTCTCATCACCAACTTCAACTGCTAGCCTTCAACCCATCAAGCAGAAGGGCTTCTCGTGCAGATAATACGCAACTGCCCTCATATTACGACGACGCACCTTACATACGTTCTCTTTACGACACAAATACAATACTAAAGCGCATCATGTCGTACGGAGGAGGATATGGAGGCTCCCGCAGCGGCGGCGGTGGTGGTGGAGGATATGGTGGTTCTAATGGGTACGATAACTATGGCAGCCGCAATAACTACTCCAACGGGTATGATAACCTATGGTTTAAAGTTTCTGTTGTGAAAGTCGAATGCTTTTCGCTGCCCTGAGCGCGATGGCGTCGTCCTGTGTTCTCCCTTGGAGGACACAGACGGCATCATCTTTTCAGAGCAGCAACACTCCGTCTTCTCATCTCATGAGAGTCATAGATCAACTACTAACTATTTCATAGTGGAAGCAACGGCTACTCTGGCGGTGGCGGGGGAGGTTATGGTGGTGGAAACGTCAACGGTTATTCAGGAGGCGGTGGATATGGTGGTGGATATGGCGGAGGTGGAGGTGATCGTATGAATAACCTCGGATCTGGACTTCAGAAGCAGAGTTGGGGTAAGCTATACAACACGTCGTTCTTAATCATGATCTCGAAGCTGACAATATCGTTTCAGACCTCCAGGCATTGCCTAAGTTCGAGAAGTCTTTCTACAAGGAGGATCCTCAAGTCACCAACCGCTCAGAGGCCGACGTCGCCAAATTCAGAGCTGCGCATCAAATCGCCGTCCAGGGAACCGATGTTCCAAGACCGGTCGAAACTTTCGATGAAGCTGGTTTCCCTGCGTACGTTATGAGCGAAGTTAAGGCCCAAGGTTTCCCAGGACCAACCGCTATTCAATCCCAGGGTTGGCCCATGGCTCTCTCTGGTCGCGATGTTGTCGGTATTGCCGAAACTGGTTCCGGAAAGACTCTCACATACTGTCTTCCAGCCATCGTCCACATTAACGCCCAGCCACTGTTGGCCCAAGGTGATGGACCCATCGTCTTGGTTCTTGCCCCGACGCGTGAACTTGCTGTCCAGATTCAGCAAGAAATCACCAAGTTCGGCAAGTCTTCGCGCATTCGCAACACCTGTGTCTATGGTGGTGTCCCCAAGGGAGGACAAATCCGTGATCTTTCCAAGGGTGTAGAGGTTGTTATCGCTACCCCAGGTCGTCTCATTGACATGTTAGAGACCGGAAAGACTAACCTTCGTCGTGTTACTTACCTTGTTCTTGACGAGGCCGATCGTATGTTGGATATGGGTTTCGAGCCACAAATCCGTAAGATTCTCAGCCAGATTCGCCCTGACAAGCAGACTTGTATGTGGTCTGCAACCTGGCCAAAGGAAGTTCGCGCTCTTGCTTCCGATTTCTTGACCGATTTCATTCAAGTTAACATTGGATCCATGGAGCTGTCTGCTAACCATAGAATTACCCAAATTGTTGAGGTCGTATCTGAGTTTGAGAAACGCGATAAGATGACCAAGCATCTTGAGAAGATTATGGAGGATAAGGAGAACAAGATCTTGATCTTCACTGGTACCAAGCGCGTTGCTGACGATATTACACGCTTCCTCAGACAAGACGGATGGCCTGCGCTTTGTAAGTTTACTGACATTCTTTTGATGCTTCTCTGCTGACATTATCCTAGCTATCCATGGAGACAAGCAACAGAACGAGCGTGATTGGGTTTTGAACGAGTTTAAGACCGGCAAGAGCCCCATCATGGTTGCCACTGACGTGGCTTCCCGTGGTATTGGTATGATTGAAAAACCCCTCCCCAATCCCCCCCCCTTTGCAACGTCTAGTCGCCTACATCGTAGTGCTTTACTCTCAACGCTCAGGCGGTTTCTAGATTGCGTTATTCTGTCTGGGTTTTTTCGTGTCTTTAGGTTCTCTATAGAGGGCGTCTTGGATTCTATGTGCAGCATTCATCGTGCCTCACTGCAATTGTGAATCTGACATCTCTTGCCTTGTTCAAGCAGCTGTCTCCAAGACTCCCAAGCCAGAGGACCTGGATGTGTGGATCACCTGCCCTGGCATTATCACCGCAATGGACAGTTCATGTCGAACGCTGAGAGAGTATTGGATGCATTTAAATGCAGCTTACCACTAGCCGCCTGGCACGTTGCTATACACCTTGCTTTTTCTTGCTAACCCATCCAAAAAGATGTTCGAAACATTACACATGTTCTCAACTATGACTACCCAAACAATTCCGAGGATTATATTCATCGTATTGGTCGTACTGGTCGTGCTGGCCAGAAGGGAACTGCCATTACTCTCTTCACAACTGACAGTATGTTATTCATGACTTCTTTAACTGAATCCTCACTAACAAGGAACCAGACCAGAAGCAGGCTCGCGATCTTGTTAACGTTCTCACTGAGGCTAAGCAACAGATTGACCCGCGTCTTGTCGAGATGACTCGCTATGGTGGCGGTGGTGGTGGCCGATACGGAGGCGGTGGATTCCGTGGTGGTCGTGGCGGTGGACGCGGTGGTAAGTTCAGAGTCCTTCCTTCCCCCCCTCGTTCCATCATCTGATGGGACTAACCTTGGTCGATGATCACAGGAGGTTTCTCCGGTTCTAACGCTGCACCCTTAGGAGGAGGCAGACGTTGGTAGAGGTCTTGTTATCCACGGATGACTTCGCACTTGGTGCACCAATCGCGTTCAAGCGATCCCGATTCGATTCAAGTCGACTTGAAGGAACAAACAGCATTCGCATAGGTCGTTTAGGCGTTTAATATGCGGTTTGGGCGGTAGATTGCTCTGAGATATTACTTTGCACTCTTTCCTTTCATTAATTTTTTCCTACTAAAATTGTTTATGGGGAGGGACATGGGCTAGATACGATGGCTACTAGGGGCTATCATCATAGACTGCTTTCATAGGACTGGATCTCTTGCGGGATGTGTCTATGAGGAATTGCTATGCAGGTGGATGCATTTTTTTCAGCTGCATTTGTGACCAATAGATAAGGATCGTGTAACTGAAGTAGCATCATAGAAAATGAAGAGACCGAGAAACTCGGTCGTGTTTTGAGTCGGAAGTCTTTATTTGTACTTGGTTATTGATTTCTCTTTTGGCTACCACCAAAAGACTGAGTGAGACGTAGTGATCACAAAAGGAGACCAAGGCTTAGCCCCATGAAGCGCTCGTACATAGAGATGACATCTAAGACAGGCCCATCTCACATGCAAACCTCCTGGTCGAAGTGGAGTGACTAACCACCTTAAGTAGAGTGCTACGTACTGCCGTAGTATCATCTAGTAAGTAGCGCGGTCGGTGTAAGGTAGGCAGTTAGGTTCCAGTCTAGCCAGACATTGGGGAAACCATGGCGCAACGTGAAGTAGGTTTTTTTTTTTTTAAACTCCCGCAACCGTACAGTAACTTAAAGGGTTTTACTACCTGGTGGTGCAAAACCATATTTTTTATTTTTATTTTTTTTATTGGTGAGGTATCGTACCCTGCCTAGGTACCTACCTACCTGCCAACCTACGTACGTAGGACGGGACGGGACAGGTAGGAGAAGAGGATGATTGATTTGTGGAGGGTGATCTTGGTGGCACAGTAATTTTGAGGCTGCGTTTCAAAGACTACTTACTTAATTGCTTATCGTCTGGGCTATGGCCAGGGCTGTGGTGGTCAGGTCAGGTATGAATAGGTAATTTCAATCATGCTTGCTTCTTTCCCGGGCGGCCCAGTTCACATGTTGAGATCCTCGAGGTTCGCTGTGCTCCAAGATCATATTTGACAATGTGAACTCGGCCGGAATCATCGATTGAGACCTTCAGAGGAGTTTGAGCATAAAGATTTGAAATTACTTAGAATACATTAACTACAAAGTTGTGGATCCACTTCCGCCATTTGACAAGTAAGTCCGTTCCAGCAGGCGGAAAAGTATGGTCCTGTCTCTTGATGGCTTGGCCTCCTTAACAATGTCCACTGTTACTGAATGAACATTTATCATCATACCACGGTCGTTAAAATCGGTGAAAAAGCTTGTATCGAAACTCCAGTACGGGTAATCCTCCGGACAAAAGAAAAACGTTGTAACCCCCGCCTTGTACTTGGAAAAATGTTACCACCCGAGAGGCGCCGAAAAGAAGACAATGAAATTACGATATCCGAAGGATTTGAGCTCCGAGGTGATTGATGTGAGGGTGAAAGCGTAGATAGGTAGGTGTGTATATGCAGGGTTGGGTGGCTGTGGCTGCTCGTTGAGTTTGCCGGTAATTACAATTGACGATGTTTATGCTGTTATGGGTTGTTGGATATGTTGCAAGTGAACAAGTTCACGCATATTGGTCCTTCTCCTTGAGTCCTCCGATACGGTCCATATCGATGGAGTGGAATCGGCCACCAGTCTCCTTCTCGTAAGCTGGTAGATCCTCCTCCTTCACTGGCTCCATACCTACAGCACCCTTCTCTCCGATCTTAACAATGACAACGCGTCCACTCTTTCTCCGTCCAGCCTCGTCTTGCTCATCTGGGAAGGTGATGCGGATCTCTGGGACGTTGTCTGGGCTAAGTGGGGGCGATGTAGGGTTTGGAATCATTGAGGACTTCTCGTCATAGACGAAGACGCTGGAATTGCGACCATAAGGTGTGGCAGTGATGGTAAGACGGCGGTGGTTGCTCCTTGAACCATGGGGTTCATGTGTTGGAAGTTGTTGTCTAGAAATAGCCCGCGAGCGACGGATTTTCCGAACTGTATAAAGGGTTCCGACCAAGCAGAGTGAGATGAAGATCAGAACCATAAGGGTAATGAGTAAATCAACCATGGTGTTAGACATCTCGGTTGAATTATCTCGTGCAATCAGGATGGATCTACTCCTGGCAATGAGCGATGAGACGGTTGATGAAGACATAATTGGGAGGGATTATGCCGTTTTGATAGAATCGAAGCCGGGATATTGTTGCTGGTCGTTAATTCGTAACTATTTCCTCCATGGTATTGTCAGTCGATTGCACGTATGTTTTTCATTTATTGTTGTTTTTTTTTTTTGGTATGATGACGGCAAAGTCGAGCCATCTTGCACGCAGCAGCACATGTCCAGGAGCCTTCAACAAAGCTATGCAGATATGTCTGAGAGAGCAGAATAGTAAAACACAGCCCCCGTTATGAGGAATTTGACTTACGCAAGGAACAAATGCAAGACGAGCAAAGGGTGGTTGGAATCCGGGGTAATTTGGATTCTGTGGATGTATATTTTTATCCTTCTTTTTTTTCTTTGGGCGCGCCTTGAACGAATGGACGGAAGATCAGCTAAGTGAGTGAAGCCGAATCAACCTTTGTGGAATGAGTGTGATGGTCCCGAAGGAGAATGAAGGCGTAGGTGAGGAGAAAGGTAGGTAGGTGGTGAGGAGGAGGAGGAGGAGGAGGTGAGGGTGTTGAAAAGCACGAGCAAGAAAAAGAAGCAAGGCAAGAAGAGAGGGAAGGTTGGCCTTCAATAAAGGAGCCCGGCCTACAGGCCTGAGTCGAGAACCACCCCTCCACTAGGCTCCCTTGAAGGGGAGATGCAGTAGTTGCCAAAAGCTGCCAAAGGGTGGGAAGAAAAAACGGCAAGCGAGCAGCCAATTTACCCGTCTGGAGCGAGAGCCTGTGAGGATGCCTGTGATGGTGCCCTGTGGTGGTGCTTGTGGTTGCTTATGGTGCCCGTGGTGCCCGTGTTGTCCCCAGAAGCGCTTAGTTCGGACGAACCCCCTTGACCTTCCCTGCCCTTTTCAAGCCCCAATTCAGGTACGGAAGGTACACAGCCAATCGCTCCCTGGCCTGCCTCGTGAAAAAGGGGGAGACCCTTCCCAAAGAGCGCCTTAGAGCGCCTTAGTTAGTGGACCATGCGCTGACACCCCATCACTCCCATCACTCTCATCGCTGACTGTCAAAAAAATAATTAAAATGAGCATCACCAATTCAGACACCTTCTATTGATCCGCTGTGGCCATGGCCAATCAGAGTCCGGAATGCCTGACCTTAATTGGAGATGAGCCTGTTTGGTAAACTTCGTGTTCACTGACCAACCCATGTTGAACAGGCATCACATCTTCGCGAGATCACAACTTAAATGGAAATAGAAACTATCCAGCGATCATAAGATCTAGAGTTGCTAGGTACAACCTGGGCAGCGCTGAACGCATCAACAACCTCAAGATGACTATGGGTGACTTGCTTGAAGTGCTATGAAGATAGGAGATTTAATAAGATTGCGGCTCTGGTTTAAGCATAAGTAGATGACATGAAAGTTCAAGCAAGGCACGGTGGCGGCTTCGTGTCAATTCAGGAGATAGATGTGGAGTTGTGCCGTTCTTTGAATTTTGAAGGCCCATACGAGGAATCATCAAGGCTTGAGGTGACGGCTCGGCGCCAATCGCTCCTAATGGTCGGGGGAAAGCAACACAGTACGGCTTCTTAAAGGTAGGTGCTCACCAACAATCTTGACTTGCTGCTCGCGACTAGCTCAGTACGGTGCTAATAGAAATGGGCTGGCGGTTCAAAGAGGCAGACAACGGCTGAAGGATTCAGACTTCACGTAATTGCAGGCAGACCCCCAGATCATGGAAATAAGGGCTGAAGGTTGAAATTACCCAAGTACTTTTGAGGTATGTAGGAATAGTTTCTCAGTACTGCATTCATTTGTAAGTAATGCGTATTCTATCCGTCGCGAGGGCGGCGGCGGTTCTTTGATAATCATCTTTGTATGAGGTGGGAATGTGGCGCCGAGGATGCACAATTAATTCGGTGGATTAATATTGGAAAAGAGCATGCCAAGCTGCAAGTATGTTGGAAGTTGGAAAGAGGCTTGCGAGACCTTCAAGGCGATGCGCCGCACCAAGCGCTGTGAGCAAAATAGTCGACTTACTTGGCGGCAAGCAGAGAGATGAGCAAACGAGCATGTCTCCCAATTCGTGAAAGGGGGCTTGTCATTCTCTTGTCACGTGTCAGGGCGTTGGAAGCACCCGACTACCGACGAAATTAATTATTAGCTTATTACAGTAGCCTTGTGCTTTGTGTCTTTTTTAAGTTCGTTATTCTTCCGCCGATCATGGCTTGCGGCATTGTTTGCCGTCTATCAGAGTTTTGCCTAGAAGGCTCAGGAATCCTCAAGTATGGGGATGTTACTGCACCAGCAGCTGTATTTTAATTTTGGTCATCGGCATCATCGGCATTCTTTGTTCGGCACGCAGCGCTCCAAGCCGTCACTGAAAATATATCTCTCCTAGGTATCTTTGTGCCCCCGAACCGTGTTCGGATGACGGGACTTATTGCTTTTTCCCAGGTCAGACATCACATTGTCGTCATCTTCACTCCGTCAATGGTGTCTGTGACCCAGAACCACTGAAATTTGTGCACGTAACATCTCTGAAAGGACAGAGTACTGCACATCGATCCACTCCACACGATTGCTCCCCAGCCCACAGGTGCTGCGCTCCGTTGCTCTCTTTGGTGTGCAACGAAGATCAATGTTGTATCACCGGACGACCATCTTTTATCCTGACACCATCTCAGACGGATCTCATAGTCGTATGCTCACCCACGCGGCAAACTTTTGGTGCGATTCAACGATCGACACATAAGTAAGGCAAACAGCGGTGAGAAGGAGGCATTCCTGCAGAGGATATTAGATGCATGCAGCTGGGCCAGAGGTAGTATTGCCCGAAATCGCTGTCACTTGTCAGATTCTTCGCCAGCTATCTAGTCCATAATTCGTTGCCGAAAATACCTAGCGCTCACGCCAGATGATTGCTAGTTCCGAGTACTCTGTACATCTGATACTCGTTCCTTTTGGTGAACACACAGACGAAGATCTTTTAGTGCGCCCCCAAGGCAAAAACGGCGTTGCAGGACAGCGTCAAGAACCATCACCTGAGAGCTTTCTTTGGATTTTGTGCTTTGTTGGACAGCAGAGGTACGGAGAATGGGAAAGTAGACTGAGATTTGCTAGTTGGGCGTACGAAGACCCGAGCGTGAAATGGTTGGTGTATCAAGTCATCGATGGAGCTTTGTTTTTTTTTTTTTTTTTTTTTTGAGGCTGGTGTCAAAGCATGCAAGTGGCCGTTTTCTGCTCAAAGGTTTGGCACTAGATAGCAGTAGGAGGATTTCTTACCAGTTATCTCTGTCCTTCTACGTCAAACTGAACGGACAATCAGTAAAGGCGGGGCATTAACGATGACTGACAGAGAACCTCGCAGATCATCTTCCGTAAACCCGATTTGAGGTCGGGAGTCTCGATGGCTGACCGTCTTTGCTGTCCCGCATGTGTGTACAGAGCCGTATGGATGCCGGGTAGACCCTTTGGTCCCGGGCGATTGTTGAGGGTGTTGAGTCCAGAATGCGCGCTCTGCAGACCATAGTGGTGCGACCAACACCAACCTCCCAAGGCTGCCTCATCTCCAAGTGTTACTTCCCGAAGATGATGATCTCAAGCAGCATTAGCGCGCAGAGGTCCAGAAGGAGGGACTCGTTGGCTGAGCCTTCTTATTTGACACCGCAGGCTTGGGGAGGAAGGGATTTGGCATTTGGCATTTGGCATTTGGCATTTTTGGACTGGGAGTGGGAGCCGTCTACAAGGCAAGCAAGCCAAGCCGAGTAATGATCAAAGTCACAGTTGCTTACCCTTATCCCGTGCCGACTCTCTCGTGATGCACGTTAAGCGCGAACGAAAGGGGGGAAAAGCTTGAAGTGAAGTAGTGAAGTGATGACAATAATACATTCATTTGCGGTCCAAGCTGAGAATCTGTGGATCGCAAGATCAGATGTGGAGAAGGAAAAAAAGATAAGAGTAGTGGCGGCGCAAGGGCACACTGTACGAAGTAAGTAAGGTATTCCCCCGGATCATGAAACACGACAGAGGCTCGAACCAAGAGCAAGTGCCTATATAAAGCTCCTCTGGAGAGGGTAGAAAAAAGGAAAAGAGACCGACCAAAAGATGAAAATAAAGCCTAGAGAATAAGAGATGTATATTCACATGTTTTCTTATTCCTTCTGGTATGAGAGATAGTTCAAGCACTACTTATTACTTGCCTTTCACTACTCTACCGTAGCCAGTGCATGTCATCGATTTAAAGTAGTGCCCGCGGGGGCGTACTGTCCATAGGGCTTACGCTATTCGAAAACCCCTGAACGCAACAGGCTCTGGAGGCAGCGCAGGAGGGCAAATACGGGAGCAGTGGTGTCTGTGCCCTGCTGTTTGCATCCTTCGCAGCACTCTCTCGCACTCATCCATCAGTCGCTCTGGATTCTTGAGGAGCGAACGAACAGTTCACAGCCTAGCACTGTTAAGGAAGGCCCTGTAAATTGGCCTCACCTCTCGTCTTTCTCTGCCCTCTTCTCTCATCCTCTTCGTCTCCTTTCTTCTGCTTGTTTCAGGCCTCTTAGAGCAGCTGGTGTTCTTGTTTGCAGCTCTCCGTTGGCCAATCACTGCACTGGCTGACCCTGTATAACTGTTGCTGCCACCACCGCTGCTCCCGCTCCTCACCGCACGCCAGTGTCATCTACATTGCACCCTGTTACCGAAAAGGCCTCTAAAGATTTTAAGCTACGACCCATCCTGTCAAGGCCCCATCGAACGATCAAGGGACACACGCTTGATCACAATTATTTCAAGCCACCACTAGCTCCACCACCATACCCTCGTCTCGGTCTGCACGACAATCCTCCACCCCAACACACATCAACACAAGCAACGAATTTCATTATCCATCACCCGATTCCCTCTTCCTCTCCGTCCAGGCTCACTCGCCTTGAGAGGGATCTGCCGCTACGAATCTCCTTGATCTTCGACGTTGTGGAACATTGCGACTCTGCTGCTTCTCTCTGCGTTCCTGGAGCCTGCTCCCTTACTTCAGCAAGCGCATCCGCGCCAATTCTTAACGCCTCGATTCCTCTAATGCAATAGAAAGCAAGACATCCAGATAGGGCAGGGTACAATAATTTGCCGCCAAATACCATACAGTTGCTCTGGCTGTTGTTCTCGCGGGTGCCTACCTGTCTCCAGCAAAGCGCGCCTACTTTGACGTTGCATATGACAAACGAAGGGGTTGTGTCGTGCGACCCTTTTTTGCCCTACCTCCAGCCTTTCGTCTACTACTCTCCCTCTCCTCCCTCGATGCTCGACACCTCATGAACTCCACGTTTCCACAAAACCTTCTTTGTACATGAGCCTTCTTTATAGTCTTCCTTTACATATCTCATCTGGTAAGTTTGCCCCGTAAGCTCAGCTCTGACAAGGCCTTGGGGGTGGATCAGCCTCACGCTATGGACGCTGACACCTTGGTTATTGTACAGTCACATAGATCCACACCTGTCAAATACGCAGTAGACAAGACTACTTCTTCTTGGTTACAGCATTCAGCCAAATCACATACCTCCTGCTTTCGACATACTTCGAAACCTTATTTCTCCCTTCATCGAATCTCCAATACATACCTCCAAACTTTCTACGATATGACCTCCACGACTACCAACAGGCCTGCAGGTGCCATGGCAAGTGCTGTCAGTTCCAGACCCCCGTCGACTACCATTTCGGCCGATCCTGACTTTATTAAACAGGTCCGTTCTACTCGCTTTGGAGATTTCAGTTCAGCACCCGGCAGACATAATAGCGACGACCGAATCCCTCAGGCTTCAAGTCTTGGGCAAACTTTCGGAAATGGGGCCTCATGGCAAGCCTCCAGTGGCATATGGGGCAGCAATAACATCAGCAGTGGTTTTACGAAGAGAGATCCATCCCGTTCTCGCGCCGCCGGTAGGTCAGCACGGAGGGGGGAGATGCTTGCAGTCACTGATGGTCCCGTAGCAGCAGACAATGATAACTTTCCTGATGGACCCAGCGGTTCTGGTGCTCTAGCTGCTTCTTCTGAAGCTGATCCTTGGTCTGGACGTACAAACGGACCATGGAATGCACCAGATACTACTTCACCAATCCTCCACAACAGTGGGAACACATCCCCAACCCGAGTACGCACCAATATGCCGGTTGCATCACAGCAAACGCTTTTGGAGCTACAGAGCCCGTACAGCAGTACTCGTCCGGCTATTGGCCAAGGCAAGAGTTTTTCCAGGTCGCAACCAAAGAGCAACCTCGATCCTTCATCTGGAAGCTTCAGCTACTCTCGGAAACCATCTTTCGGATATGTTGATGCGGACAAAGAGAATTACAATCAGGACAGTGCATATAGTGGAGAGGCTCCTCGAACCTTTAGGCCAGATCAGATTGGATCCCAGAATTCGAGCTATCTTGCAATCAGTGGTGCTGGATCTAGAGATGGAAGCATGCCCCCTTCCAGAGCGTCTGAGCCGGCCTTATCATTTGGTAACACTAAGAGTTATGGCCATACACCGGCCAGTTCAATACATTCTCAACGTCCATCTTTCTCGGGCGTCTCAGGGTCTTTCCACCAACCGAGTAGTTCACGGTACAATACCGACATTGCAGCACAGGTGCAAGAAGCAGGAGCTAGGGACAAGTTTTCTTCAGGGCTTGGGCTCCGTAGCATTGAACAGATTGGTAGTGCATCCCAGGAATATGCGGTCTCGCCGAGTCACTCGAATTTCGACCCACAAAGCTATCAGTCTAATGGTGGAGCTTTATGGAATGATACTTCGAAGGGATTCAGTCCATACGCACCAGAATTCAACCCGCCATTCGCAGAGCAGGCATACTTGAACGGCAGAGGAATGCCTCGTTTTGGAGATAGAGGCTCTATTTCACCTGCTGGGAGTGACTACCGTCGTGGCTTAGAGAGCCCAAAGTTCTACTCTGCTACGGGGACTCCATCCTCAGATCAAGTGTATCGACCAGGCTCTCGAGGCCCAAGGATTCCTACTGGACCAGCCGAATTAAACCAACGCCTTCAAAACATCCATATCGGACACCCGCAAGCTATATTCTACACTGGGGGCTACCCAGGTCAATACCCGCCGCCTCCATATGACTATCAGCCTACCAACTTCCGTGCCAGTAACATACCGTATGGCTATCCCATACCCATTCCTCCGTTTCCTTCAGCTCCGGTAATACCAACACGGCCAGCAAAAGAGCAAGATATCGGTGCAGGTGTCCGTAGTGTGTTACTCGAGGAATTCAGATCTAATGCGAAGTCAAACAAGCGGTATGATCTGAAAGATATTTACAATCACGTGGTTGAATTCAGCGGGGACCAACATGGATCCCGCTTTATTCAACAGAAACTTGAAACTGCCAACAGTGATGAGAAGGAGCAGATATTCCGCGAGATTCAACCCAATGCTCTACAGCTGATGACCGATGTATTTGGTAACTACGTTATCCAGAAAATGTTCGAGCATGGCAACCAGGTGCAGAAGCGAGTGCTGGCTGAGCAGTTGAAGAACCATGTGAATGAGATGTCATTGCAGATGTATGGATGTAGAGTTGTACAGAAGGTCGGCATGCAGCTTCTAGCTAGTACAGTTTTCAGATGCTAACAAGACATAGGCCCTGGAGCACGTCCTTGCGGACCAGCAAGCCGAACTCGTCAAAGAACTACATGCGGATGTCCTCAAATGTGTCAAAGATCAGAATGGTAATCACGTCGTCCAAAAGGCCATCGAAAGAGTGCCAAGAGAACACATCCAATTTATCATTGATGCTTTCAAGACCCAAGTGCACATTCTTGCAGCCCATCCTTATGGTTGTAGGGTTATTCAACGAATACTGGAGTATTGCACCGCTGCAGATCAAGCCTCGATTCTAGAAGAGTTGCATCAATGCGCCAATATGCTTATTACCGACCAGTATGGAAACTATGTCATCCAACATGTTATAGCGCACGGAAAGCCGGAAGACCGCGCAAAACTCATCAAAATTGTAACTGCTCAAGTTCTGCCATTGTCAAAACACAAGTTCGCCTCCAATGTTGTTGAAAAGAGCATTCAGTACGGCACAGACGAGCAGAGAAAGGCAATTGTGGCTCAGATGACCATGATGCATAGTGATGGTACCACTCCTCTACAGCTGATGATGAAGGATCAATATGCCAACTATGTAATCCGTATGTTTCTCAAATCTTCACAGAATATCCCGAGCTGACGGTTATACAGAAAAACTTCTTGCACAACTCAAGGGCGAAGAACGTGATGCATTTATTGAGGATATGAAACCTCAGCTCATCTCTCTAAAGAAATTCAGTTACGGCAAGCAAATTGCTGCCATCGAGAAGCTGATCTTCGTAACTCCACAGCCATATATAGCACCAACTTCTCCGCTCACAGAGGACTTGATGAAGCGAAACATTCCTGTTGAAAGAGATCAGTCAGGATCACAACAAACACAGACGCAACCAATTGAAATCGGTTCAAGTGCACCAACACCATCGCTCACCATGGGACAAAACAGTCCTCAGAGCAGCAGTCTTCCAAGTACAAATGTCAGCACAGTTGATGGGCCTACTGATGGTTCCACAGATTCGGACAAAACATATACCAACGACCCGGGGTGCCCTGAGGTCGTGATCAATGGCGTTTGATTTTCTTTCTCATGTTTCATATGTATGGCTGGCGTGCAAACGGATGGCTTCACAAAAGTGGTTTTTGCGAGCTCTCGGTGCGCAATTCATTTTCGTTGTCTGTTTCTCCTAGCTGGTGTTTGCATGGTTCTACGGATGGGAAGGTCAATACGGGTATGGCTCTTCTCTGCTACTACGATTCTATACGATTATTCGATTTGGTTACGTTGGACGGAATTATTGCATATTGAGACACGACCTTTGCTTGAATAATGTTTGGTTATTTTTCAGGGATGGAAAGATAATTTCTTCGTTCTTTTCTTTCTGGATCTCAAAATCATATATACTCCTCTGACGAGAGTGTGCTAAAGAGTATTTGGTATGATTTTGTGGTGTTCAGGAGGGTATATTTCCAAGACGTTAGCAGACGTGGACGGAATGGACTGCGGGGCTGTATGTGTCAACGACGATGGACGAAGCGATGTCGATGGTCGATGTCTAGGTCCAAAAGAAGTTTCTCAAGATCGAGATGTGCACTGTTATGTCCTTGGATACATGGGCTCAGGATAGATAGATTTTGGGACTTTTGGTGTGTTCTATGGGTTGGTCTTGCCTCGAATTGGCTTGGGTTGGTTCAGCATAAGATATATTACATGACTGTATTCCAGAGCATGACTATGCGTAGTGAATACGAGATATCTGCATATTCTATATTCGAAGACTGGGAGTTCCAATCTATCAATGCTTTCCTAATCTGTCTCTGTTTGCTGTGAGATCACACTTTGATATAGTTTCCAAATTTCCTGTATCAACTCGGAAAGGATCCAGAGTTGCAGAAGACACAAGATTGGCTTTATGAGAGAGATTGCAGGAATTCTAGCTGTCAAGTTAAATTGAGCTTAAAACCATGATAACTACTGGCTAGATTTATCAACAAGGAGAGGAAAGCGCCAAAGAGTAGAAATTAAAGGCTTTCTTTTCTATATTTTGTGTTTTATTAGATCCGTTACAGGTTTTTGGTTATTGTTCTTAGGCTACCTAATTTATATTATCAGAGTTGAACATGACAATAGCAATAAAATAGGTAGCGATACTCTAGTATTAAAGCCCGCCTCTCTACTGGGAGCTAAAAGGGTCTAACAGTTTCTGCAGTGCTCCTAGAGCAAGCAGCTACTTAAAGTATAACTGCAATCCTTTGTAGCAAATTTTAATTTATTGATAATTTGCGTACGTTATTCTTCCTAAGAAACTTCTTTGCTGAGAATAATACTCCTCGGATGTTTGGGCGCATGGAAGTTGCATGCCTAGGTGGGAAGGGTTTGGCAACACTTAGAACTTTTTATTGGTTTTTAGTATAGTCTGAATATGTGGGCTCCTGCATGCTTGACTGAGGAGATAGAGGCTTCGTTGTTCTTCGCGTGTATGTTCTCTCATGATGATACTGTATCATTGGAACTTGCTTCATTTACCTCGAAAATAGGCAAATTCCTGCATCTACCACCACACAGCTACTTGTTGCCGTTTTAGGACTCAACAATAGCAAATCCAAATCACTTAGATGGTTTAAGAATCATATCAAGGACCTTTCTCGTTTCTCATAAATCAGCAGCATGGTTCACAGTAACTGTAACCCGAGTAGGAAGACTTAGAAACTAGTAAGTTTTGTCATCAGGATTTCAATTCTATTTCGGAATCTATCTCTCGCTTAAACGATACAGAGAAGAAGGGACAAAGCCCAAACAGAGCCAGGCTGGGCATAGAAAACATACAAACAAACAGAAAACAGCAAAGATGTTCATTCCCCATAGGGTATGGAAGCAACCAGATAACCGCACGTCTCGTCCCCATTCCATATCACACCATATCAAATCTCCAGATCCCAAGAGCCAAGTCCTAAATCCCCATAGAATAATACCCAGGCCAACACCCATCTTATCCCCATTTTCGAAAGCCACCAACTCCTGTCTTCAACTCAGATCTAAATTACAATTCTTCTTCTGCTTCTTCCATTTAGTAATCGCCATCTCTCTCTCTCTACACTCTACACTTCCCCGAGTTCAAGCAACACCTATTATCCGATTCACCTAGAGTACCAAGAACACTCACTATAAACGTGTAAAACCTTGACAGGACCCTTCTAAAATACATGTCTACCATCACCACCAATCCCCTCGTAAGCATTCATCTCCTCTTTAATAACCTTCTGCGAAGCCTCTTTTGCTACTGGGCTTTTGAGAGTGTGCTGTGTGCGTTGTGGTATTCGTGGAGCCGGCGATGGAGGTTGAGGTTGAGGTCTAGTATGCGTCTTGGAGGTATTGGGTTGTTGGGGTGTGGTCGTTGATTAAGTGGCTGGAGTTGGGTTGATCTAGTGGGGGATCGCTGGGGATTGTTGTTGTTGCGGAGGAGATGGAGGAGATGGAGGGAGGTTTGCGAATCGGATTGGTGGTAGTTGTGGAGCCTCTAGTGTTCCATACTGAGAGGTTGAAGGAGCTGGAGGGGTGTTTGAGAAGGGGTTGGTTTGTAGTTGAGGAGTTGATGGCGCGGTGGTGGTGTTGATGCCGGAAGCAGTTGAGGTAGTGGTTGGGATAGGGATTCTTTCAAACAAAGACATTCCGGTGGAGATGCCTAGAGAAGTTGAAGTAGGTGTGGGGAGCGTGATATGGTCGAGTAGAAAATTGGTCGTGGTGGTTGGTGTTGGAATGGAGGGAGCTGGCGGAGTGGATGTTCCTATCAGATGGTTCAACGCTGCATTGTTGGCGAAGTTGCAGTTGGAAGCAGGTGAGCTGAGGAACTTTGCGTTGACATCCATTGTATGAATTTAACCAAGGTGCTTGTAAAAGCGATTGAATATCAAACGAATTGTAAGTAGATCGAAGTAAGTGAATCACAGTATGCTTGGTAAGAGCTTACACATGTCTTCGGGCAGAGAAAAAGTAGGAAGGATAATGAAGAGGAGAGCGAAAGCCTTGCCTGGCTATTGCTACACCTTTTCCTACCCACAATGTGGTAAATTCAATGTCACTTATTGCTTTGGTGAATGGGAACTTTCTCCTATTGTTAAGCTAAGCGACACACCTCGCCTCCTGTTGTCTTCGAAGTTCGCCAACACAATGGTGGGCGGTGTCATGAATAGCTTACCTACCACTCTATCGCTTAAATTGAGGAGGCAGAATATATAATATATGAGGTGGTAGACCCTCAATACGGTGATATGTTAAATTTTATAAAGGCGTTAAACCCTCCTTCAACTATTGCTGCCTTGCTGCCTTAAAAGGCACCTTTGAACCTGGCATCCATTCTAGCGTAGTCAACCATTGAACGATTCCAGAACTGGCTGTCGTTTTGAGTAGATACATCATACAAAGGTAGATACGATTATAACTGAAGAAAAAAAAATTATATTTTGTACCTGAAATTGGGGGTTTGACTTATGAGCTTAGCCACTTACATCACAGCACTGCTTTTCAATTATCTGAAGATCTCTAGGTGGCAGAAGTAATCAAAAAGTTGTATTCCCCTACTCTGCAAAGGCAATACTTAATAAAAGGCTATATTCTAAGAACAATAGTATAGATTTCAATTTTAACTATAATCCCTTTATAGTAACTAGAGATTTTTATCTCTTTTTTATATTATACAGTGTTTTTCTAATAAAGAGAACAGGAAGAAGGAATTTAGAAAGTAAAAGGGTTAGGGACAGCTAGAGCCTTAAAATAGCAGTAGAAAACTAGTGCTTACTTAGTAAAAAAAAGCAGTAAAACAAAGCGCTGACTTTTAATTATATACCCTACCCTTCCCCTTTGTACACTCTAGAGCCGCATGGTTGGCTGTCGCCAAAAATTAGCGCCCACCCAAAAAAAACCTGGTTTCACAAAATGCAATACCAAACATCTCCAACGCTCGAGGGATATTCCATGATCACTATCTAGCTATACTGCTGTAGGTTATTAATACTATTTGTTGGATTTCCTTTCTAGAAATACAGCAACATGTTGCTGCATACACGACACTGTAACACTCGATCTGCAGCAGCCTGGAATCTCACTCCTGAACTGGCTCCCTCAAGCTGGTCCTCTAACACCTGGCTTGAAAACTGGCTCGTCGAAGGATTAAAGTAAATACCAGCCAACAAGGTTCATAATAGCCACGGATTATGAAAAATTAGATTCTACTCATTTCGCCAGCGCAATGCTCCGTCCTTCGTCATCCTGCATACAGTAGCGTCTACTGCATGCCATCTGCTCCAACGCTCTCTATGCACCATATTCACAGACAAACTACTTAATAAACTGATTTAATTTTGTGTTCTTCAAAAAGAACAACTAAGTTTTAAATATTGAGGACAACCAAGCCCACCAATTCTATCCAACCAAGTGCTAAAGCCCACCTAATCCTGAATGGGTATAATGCTAAATCCAAAAATCGTGAGTGGTCGTTCTGTCCCTCATCACCGTCTCTTCCAATAGTATACAAATTTTGATATGATCAAGATGTTAGATCGTGCAGGTCATAGCCCAACGCATCTCTTTAAGACATTAAGTAAGGGGAACTGCGGGATACTGTGTGGTGCAGTATATATATGATATGTAGTTTAGATGGCGTAAAATAGACATGGAAATGCCGAGTATTATATTGCCAGTGTAGATAGACCAACCAGTCTATTTTACCAGTTCTCTCTGATACCGATAACGATAAGAACAATCTATAAGGATGTTAGCATCATAAGTAATAGAAAGACATATGTCATAGCCTACAATCGCAGCAATAATGAGAATTCCCACCACACTCATGCATCGATTCAGCCGCCGCCACCAGCGGGCACTTTCGTAACGTTGCTCATCAGCTGGCCCGAATTGGAGGGCATAGTCATTAGAGACGTCAAGATTTACTGAGCTACGATCCCTTTCCCGCATGCTTAACATCGGATCCGGGGGAAGTGGCAAGAAGGCCGCAATCATCCAAGCTATATTATGATCAGCATCAATAGACCGGATGAACTTGGTCAATGCCGAGGTGCCTTACCAAAAGGAAATATGAAACCCATTATAAATAAAACCACCTGAGAATTACGCTTTCCAAAAATCCCCGACTCCGTTGAAAAATTAATGCTTGGTGCATCCCAAACGCTATGCCTTGTCCTCAAGTCGGTCCGGAGATGAGGACTCCAAACACTTGAAGTCCTAAATGGCCGTCTTTCATTATATGTTGGCTGTGGCCGTATTGGTGTAATTTCAAGCGACGCACGTCTCCGACCCTCTCCTACCTGCTGTGCATTGTTCTCGTCATGCGGCCGTCTTCGAGGACTATATATTGAAAGAGGAAAATGGTCGCTGGGGGATCCGGTTCTGAAAGAATTATTGCGGCTATCATCGCTAGAAGATATAGAACCTCTAGGTGCTATCAAGAATTTGCGTTCTCCACTTCCATAATAGATCTTGGCCCAAGCTGGTAAAGAACTCGAGACCAAGCTATTGGCTCTTGAACTAGCTGTGGAGAGAGTTGACCGCATTGTGTTTGTCCGTCCATCGTTTGAGGAACTTCCGCCGAAGAATCCTGATAGCCGATTGCGAGAAGGTCGTGAGCGCAACTCCTGCATGTCTGTAATACCATCGCCGTATTCATCTTGATCTCCTACCAGGAGTGAGGGGTTGCTCATTGAACGTCCATTCCGGGAATATGCTGGCTGAGGCGGTTCTAAAGACTCACTTCTCGACCTGGATATCCGTTCTTCCTCCCGGGTTAAAGAAGAGCTGATGCTCAGCACTTGCCGGCTATGCCGGCTGTTTGAGCTTGGAAAGCCACTGCTGAACCGCCTTCCATTGCCCTCTGACCATTGCCGCGAGTTTCTATCTGTGCCTTCCTCTGAGACAGATCCAATCGTTGATAATTGAGATGACCATTGATGCGGATATTCATTCATGTGTTGTGTGTTTTGATTACCTGACGAGCTCGCCCATGAACTCGAGCGGTTCGAATTGGAACGTCCGGGGTGGTTTATAAGGGCACCAGAGGTTGCTATTGCTCGCAATGCCTCTTTCTGGCTCAGGACTGTCGATATTGAGGTGAGGGAGCTTGTCCGCAGTGATTCCCTAGACCGCGACTTGTAGTATCCGAAACCCTCGTTTGTTTTTCCAGCTCTTGGTTTCAAAGGAGGGACAATCAGAGACTCTTGCGAGTATTCGGCCGGGTGGACAAGGTTAACAAAGGATGTCGAAGGAGATGGTTCTACTGATGGATCTCCGTATACTACGTAATTCTCATTCGTATCAGATGTGAGAGGTCTGTGAATGATAGAAGACGGCGCAGGAGAAGACCCGCTAATTACGCGATAGTTCGAGTCGCTAGATGAAGGAAGCGCCTCAGCTGTTCGCGACGGCGAAGGGGAGTGTTGGTAGACCTTATAATTGGTGTTGTCGGACTCTGTCGTTACAAATGAGGGCTTCGACGTAAGTGAGGCGAGGTCGTGCGCCGGCTGCTGCGGATCGTCCGATATCTCTGGCAGAGGTGGAAGCGGGGAGTCTGTGATACCAACAGCTTTCTGCTTGAGATCTGGTGTTTTTGGGACTTTACGCAGACCACCAACAAGTCTGTAATTCCAAGGAGAACTGCTTATAGGATCGGCAGATACAGGCTCTGAAGACGGAGCAGATTGTTCATTTGCGGGCGCGGCTGAGCTAGCAGAAAAGGCGTCCGGTGTGCATAACAATGCAGAATTGGATTGCTTAGATTGTATTTCGTGGATGTCAGGAGATGAAAGAAAGTCGTAACTACTCTTAGTGGACAAGGAATTCGCTGGGGTCGGGGATTTTGTTGATGCGTTGCCGTCATCATCATTGGACCGACGGGAGGTCGAGGCCAAACTTACATTAAAGGTCTTGCCTCCAGGGTTCAGGTTTACTTGGAGCTGCTTTTTTGGTTGTGGCCTCGCAACAGGAGATCCCGTCGTGGTAGTTGTTCCATAACGTGAGGATTGTGGTTGGTGCGTTGTCTCAAGGGAGGATGTTGAACCATTGGGTGTCGTCGGGACCGGGGATTTTGAAACCTCATCCTCTAATGCGGACCCCTGCAGGTTTTGTTCTTTTCCAGGCGCAGCAAGTAAATGATGGATTGAAGTTGGCAAAGCAGTTCGTCCGTAAATTGGATCACGAATTGCTGACTGAGTAGTGCTCAAGAATTGCGGTGGCGTTGAAGGAACAATGCGAAGCGTGTTGGTTTGCGAATCTCTTTTCTCGTGAAGTGGTGGTCGCGGAGGTGACGGAGAAGTTGAGGCTCCAGAGGTCGTCCTCCCGGCCTCGGGATCCTTCACTTGCCTGACCATCCCATACAAAAAAAGTCTATACGGCGATCAAGATGAATGCATTGCTCCGTGAAATTCGCACGCTGGGCCACCAAGAAAAAACTGACAGGAAGTAGCAATGTCGAAAAATGGGTCAGAGTCGTGAAGGTGATAGATAGCTATCGCGATAATGCTTGCTACCCGCAAATTGACCGGACCGTCGTTAAGTGAAAAAAAAAATCGTATCGTGTATCGTGTCGTAACGTGTGCTGAAAGAGTGTGGTGGTTTATCGTGGATCGTGGATCGTGTTATACCGTACAGTGGGACGCGCCTGAAAGATGGATGTCTATATTAAAGAAAGTGGGTGGTCAAAGACCAGAACAAAAAGAGAAGAATGAGCGTGGGAATTGGATGGAGGAAGAAAAAGGTGAGGTCGGTCAGCAGGACGAGGACAGGTCCAGTAGATGTACGACGGAGGTATCACTTTGGAGTGTTGTAGCCCTGTCGATTGCTTGTCTTCGTTACCAGCGTTTGTTCCCAGCGCCAGCAAGCTTAGTTTGCTGCGCGGACTTGCTGCGAAGATAAGGGGGTTGCCGATGTAAGTCTCATGTAATGTGCTGAATTCAGCCTCTCTCCCCTCTTCTAAGACTCTAAGTGCCCTTCCAAGGCGAGGTGTTCATGCACGGCGTTGGCCTCCCGCAGAGTGGTGCAGAAAATATATTCCTGCTTGCGCAACTTCAACCAATGGCTTGCGCCAACGTCCACCGTAGCGCGATTTGCTGGGGTGGGACTGGCGCGTGTTGATGCTCGAGCTATACCATAAAAGTGTTAAAAAAAGTCGCGGTGAGCAAAGTCTATGTAAAATAAAATATGTCCACACGATGTAATGTAATGTAATGTACGGTGCGGTCCCTGAAGATCGGTGGATAGGATTTTGACGTCGTCGAGCGATGTGATGCGATTGGAGATATCTAGTACTGTAGGAAATAGAGCGAATCCCTAGGAACCTACCTAATGGAGGAAGATCATAAAACGGTAACAATAATGCTATTACTGTTATCTGTTGATGCGAAATCTAGACCGATTGGCGATGATGGCGACAATGGCGACAATGGGCGATTGCAGGCCTTTGCTCTCTCGCTTTGCTATCTCTACCTCCCCGGGACACTCGGCTGAGGCTATATTTCAGGGGTTCTCCAGAACGTGCAGCAAGGCTCCTCTTTCCGTCGAGAAATAAGATTTGATGTAATTTCCCGATCTTCTAGTCTGTACACCGCTGCAATACCCGTTTCCTCATACGTGTACAAGTTGATATTATTTTTGTAATTGTGTGTGTATCTAATTCACTTGTCTCTGTTGACCAAAACCAAACTTGTTGCGTTTTGACTTTTGGTGGTCGCGGGGCGCATCTAAACTTAGGGACCACTGGGAATGGAGTTTTGGCAGCCGGAGTGTTTGAGTCCAAAGAATAAGGAAGGTTAAAGCCCGAAGAGGAGAAGGGCAGCCTTGTGTGTTAGGGTGGCAGGCAGGGCAGGCAAGTAGCAAGGTACTTTCGTCCTGCAGCCTGTAAGATGTTTAGTTAGCATCCGGTCGATAAGCGTGAAGCGTGAAGCGCGAGCCATTGCAGGTGGAATGCTTGCCAATTTACACGTGATGATCCCCCAAGCCCCTTAGGACAGTCTTGATTGAATTGTTTCGGCGCGTGGAGTAGCCGACTGCCAGGAACGGAAAAACAACGACGTCAAGTTAAAACAAACAACAGCAAAAGGAACAGGATCCAACTTCGAACTCGAGGGGGCGACTTTGGAGATATAACCATCAATGCCCCTGCTTGTCCTATTATCTCTAATCTCATAGCATGGCTCCGACAGGGCTCTATTCGCGCCTGCGCCAATACTACAGCGGTGAAAGTGAGTCCTGGCACGTAGGGTGATCCATCAACGCCCTCGACAAGCACGGATGAAACCTTCATAATCCCTTCTGATATTCATTTTATTATTCTTCCCTAATTTCTGCTACCGCCTTTCTTATCAGGGTTCAAACATGCTAACCATCACGTCAACAGAACCCAAGGTCCCGGATATCAGCACTACCCTTGCCATATCTCTGCTGGTACGTTCCCCATGACAAACTTGTGGAATGAGAGACGCGCAAGCAGTACTAATAAACACCATCTTCCAGGTTGTTTATACACTCGTGTATGTGATCCCATTTTACCTCTCTGCCACGACTCGACCTTCACCACAACTCTCCCGTGATGCGCCCTCCGTCATTCGTGGCCGGATACGGTCGGTGATAGCCTCGTGCACCCTATGCTCTCTGTCGACATTCTTGCTGCTCTCGACTCTTCCCAATGGTTCTCCAATCAAGGCTATTCATCAGATGGGGTACTTCCCTATGGGGGTTGAAGAGGCTGTAAAAGCCGTTGGACTGACGGCAGTCCTCTTTGTTGGTCCACTGTTTGAATCTGGAATTGTGGAAGGCAACTGGCGCGACTGGATCCGCCTGCGCGGTCTAGACGTGACTATCAGCGGGTGGATTGGATGGCGCAATATTGTAGCTGTAAGGATCTTGCCCTCGTTACTTCATATACGTCTGACATCATGTAGGGCCCAGTAACTGAGGAAGTCTTGTTCCGCTCAGCATCAGTTCCATTGCTCCTACTCTCCCAAACCTCTAACCAAACGATCATCTTCCTCACACCCATAATATTCGGACTTGCTCATATACACCACTTCTACGAATTCAGAATAACACATCCCCACACTCCCATCATTGGTGCTCTTCTTCGTTCGCTACTGCAACTCACATACACAACTCTCTTTGGTGGGTATGCGACCTTTCTATTCCTCCGTAGTGGAAGCTTGCTGGCTGTTGTTCTTGTCCATGCATTTTGTAACTGGCAAGGTTTCCCAAGGTTCTGGGGTAAACTCAGCGCAGGTGAAACAGTCATAGGCCCAGATCTTGGGGAAGGGAAGAGGAGTGAGGATAGGGTGACAACTTCAAAAAACGGAGAGCTGAACATAATGTGGACGGTGGCATATTATCTTCTCCTTGTTGTCGGTGCAATCGGCTTTTGGAAGCTTTTGTGGCCTTTGACGGAAAGCAAGTCGGCGTTGGTTGATTTTTGAAAGTGCTAATTGGATACGTGCGAGGGAAGGCTTCGACCAATGTGGTCAATTTTGTATAATTTATGCCATGACGAAAATGTGAATCATGAATTGAGGCCACATGATGTGCCAATGACCTAAATTAATCTACTGCAATCACTTACCTCACCGATATCAAGAACAAAAGACATCCCGTAGTGAGGCCATTCCCATCCATGATTTCTAGAAGGCAGCTAGACATCTCAAGCCCGTCCAATCAGTAAAGCGGACATGATGATTGAGTCATGATGTTGCCATAACAGGCAAGATCTATGACAATCCTCTATTCATTATATATGTTCTATCGCCGATCATAAGTCAGCCCCAAGTAGCCACGCCAAGTATTATAACTTTCCCAAAAACCCGGTTTCTAATCTCTAGCTAAACTTAAACCTGGGACTTACAGTATATAAGAACCTGGAAGGGAGGAGAGACACCTCCGTACGCGAATGTTTGTTTGTTTAATGGATACCCCTCGTCTATATAAGTCCACCAGCTCTGATGGAATTTTAGGTTGAAACCCCACCACCTTACCCCCGAGAGCAGCTTAATACTTTTGTGAGTAGTATATTTAACTGAATGGTAATTTAGGGAGTGACATGTGGGTAGGCCAAGGTAGTGTTGTATTCTGTGAAGATCGAAGTATTCCGAAAGAGGCTTATCTATCTGTAAGGTACCAATGGAACCTGGAAGGAAGAGGAGTGAAATCACATGACCTGTTCATATTTACAACAATTGGCTCGCATGTCCCTCCCCCCTTACGAGTTAATATTATTGTGCTGCCCCGCTCAGGAGTATTTAGGTACCTTCCATTCCTCGCCCCTTGCAAATCCCTATATAAAGTGGAACGCCAGGAACCTCTCTTGTAAAAATCTGTGGGCAATTACAAATGCGACGCCCAAGGCAATGGAATTGAAGATATACTATACACAATCCCGCCAAGACAACTGATTTTGACCTATCTCCGTACCCTACAAATTTATATAGAGAGCAGATACGCGAGATACCAGGTTAGGGAAGGCTTGATGTCGCACAAAAAGTATTGATTCTCGACGGGGGCATACGAGTCAATTGTCATTCTATTTAATTTAACGTAGTATTTGTCTTTTTCAAACATTACCCGGTCTTGATAAGATAAGAAGTGGAGTTGTTATACGGAAATTTGAGATCGAGGGGTTTTGTTTTAATTTTTAGTAGTTGTACTGTACGAAAGGACCTAAGGTATTTGCTTTAAGCGAGCGGAAGTTTAGTATGTGGTAGTTGGATGGGTAGTGGGGAATAGTAAAGGAAATGAATTTTTATCCAAGGAATTTGTATTAGTTCAGGTTGTAATTGTTCTCTTGTAATGCTAGAGGGAGTATAGATTCTTAGAAGCTACTTTAGAAGTACTAGCGCATTGCAAAACTGACTGCTTAACTTGGCGTAGACTCTAGCTAAGAATATCTATTGTGATTCGACTAGTGGCTGCTTTGGAAGGACTTGTATTAGCTCAAGCTATAGTTGCTCTCTTTGTGAAACTAAAAGGAGTCTAGACGTTTTGAAGCTACTTTAGACATTGCTAACTGCCTCCATGACTTAGCGTGAAGCCGAGCTAAGTATATTGTGAACTCGACTGCCCAACTCATGAAGCGAGATTTTTTTTGGACTGAAGTAAAGTTATATATATATCTGCTATATAAATCCCACAAATCCAGCTTTGCCTGGTGCACTCTGCAATATCACTACATTCGACAAACCCCGACAACATTTATATACCCTGTAACGAATTTATTCCTTTGGTACTTATCAAATAGTTCCTGAACCCTGAGAAAATGCTGAGCTACATAAAACAGGCAAGTTACTTAAATCAAGTCAGTTATCTAAATTAAGCTAGTTACTAACTTCAACCTAGTCTGTTGTTGAAGCAGTAAAGTACTGTTCTCGACTTCCACGAGGAGTTCTCCAATATGTAACAAATTTGACTCCTTCCCAATCTCAGGGCGACTCGAATGGCCCTGAGTCAATATCGGAGGAAAAGCAAGACGCATTTTGTGCAATCTGTCAAGCCACCGTTACAACGCCTACTCATGTGTCACCTTGCAAACACATCTTCGACAAGGATTGCATTTGCAGATGGATGGAACAAGAACAACAAAACAAGCAAACTTATCAAAATTCATGTCCCACATGCCGAACACCAGTCCAAGCGATATACTGCAGGGCAACGGGAATTAACATTTACCAAAGCCTCATACCGTTTCTGACGGATCTCGAGGCTCTCAGGATTTTACAAAACGATGAAGAGGGCTCTGTGCCTGAGAGCATCAGGATGCAAATTTCGAGGGCCACACATGAAATTTGGGACAGGATCTTAGCCCAGCGGGAGACATATGTAATGACCAGGGACGAATTTGCCATCTTCAATTATTATTCACATCTCTTACCTCCAGACAATACGATTGCTAGAAATGCACGCACCAGATACTGGGACAGTCTCGCTTCTTAATGATAGCTATCCTCACGAGCTTTAAATCAAACGCCAAGATCAAGTGGTCTTCCTCAAGCCATCAACAACAGTATAGTCATGCTTATACACGTACCAGTACAATATCACCAGCACTAGTTCTGTTATTAGAATTCCTCTTACTCTAGGCTGCAGAACAAAATATTGTGGACGTTAGGCTCGTTACTTTCACGAACCGAACCAATACTCATCACAACCAGTGGACTTCTATAACAATGATTTCACGACTTTTAAAGCAGAAGAAAACCTCCAGAAATGACGGACTTTACTCTTGTTACCAACAGGTTAAGGAGGCAAGTACTATCCGAGACGGACAATAATTTATACTACACGCTGCTAAGCATGTTCTAAATCGACTTTTCTGGTTTCAAGGTTCAGGCAAGTGACCGGCTACTTGAATTATTGTTGTTGAGAATGGTGCTGTAGTGTATTCTTCTTTCAATTGGATGATGCAAAGTAGCTTCAGACGAGGGACACTGTTTCTTCCTACAAAGCTCGCGTAAGCTGAGTGTAGTTTTTTTGAGCCTCGGTGCTGGAAATATGCGCTTTAGTCTAGGCTTTTCCTTCGTAGACTTAGTTTCTTTAATATAGGAATGGAATATTGAAATAGCCTCCATTTCACCTATGGAGTGTCTTTCTTAGCTAAATCAAACATCTCAATGATATCTTGCTCATATTCTAATCTATTGTTAAGCCTCTCTATATTATCTAAAGTAACCTCACTTCTCAGCCCGTCTTTTCGAACTAGTGGATGGTGAAATAGAATGACGACCTGCTAGCAATTAAAGTGGAGTAACTTCTCACAAGAGATTTGTTATTATCAACCTCAAATTGCTCTATTTGATTCTCTGCCAATTATCTTAAAGTAAGTATGTACTGAAGATTACTTATGTGACGTGCCTTCTTGACTAGACCCGTTTCGGCGCTCCTTGCTCCGTACAGAATACAACATCTCTTCTAACACGATATATTGCTCCCTATAGCCACCCAAATGCTTATAAAATCTGTCTGGTTAGTGGGGCTCCCCATAAGCCTTTTGCATAGTTTAGACATTGTAAAAATGTTAAGTTGTAGCTCGCTTAAGATTGAGATATTATTGCCAAGCGAATGATGTGATAACTGAAATTAGTATTACTCGTAGAGCTAGCCAGCTCTACGAGTTGTGTTAATAATTTCAAGATGACAATATGGTTTATTTATGATGGTAAGATGCTAGTCATTGAAACTCTGTCTCTCAATGTTTATCACTTGCATCCACACTTTGAATCGCCTAGCGCGGTCATCAGTTGAGATCCTTGACCAGTCACCTTATACCGCAAGCACCCCTCAAACTTTGCGTATTGAAGATATGGGAATAAACTGAGTCTCTTTTAAATTGGACTGTGCAGCTAATAGCGGAAGATTTATATCTAGACTGAACTAAGCTTTTTATTGTGAACTCGACTGTCTAAATTAGCGCGAAATTCCTTCATGGACTGAAAAATATCTACTTATGAAACTCAAGAATAGCCCTCTTCTATCTTCAGCCAAATTTGCCAACTTCTGTTCGACACTAACATAGTCCTTCAATAACAAGTCAAGCTCTGACGACCTCGCTACGTTCGACACTTTGAAGTTGCTTATTCAAAGGTTCGTCAGTCCCTATACTACGAAGCCATTTTAAAGTATTCATTCGCATCAAGCTTAGGTATATCGACTTATACGGCCCGTTAAAATCTTGTGCGTTATACCTTGCACTTCACAGAGCCATCATGGAGACGACTCCGCCTAGAGACCTGGCCAACAACCAACAAAACCCTCAGCTTCCACCCAACAATGCGAACCACACAGACGAAGCAACAAACCTTGTCACCAAGAAACCTATCTTTCCTCCTTCATGTTTATACGAAACCCAAAAGGACGCATGCTCAATCTGTCGAGACTCGTTCACCAACCCAGCCCAAATAATTCCATGTGGCCATGTCTTCGATCTGCACTGTTTCCAACAATGGTCTCCAGACGGAATGGATCCATGTCCCATGTGTCGACAATACAGTAAAGAAATCCATCATAACTTCACCGAATCAGGATCATATTCCAAAATCGAAACAGTTGCACTATTTATCGACTCCTTATGTAGCTTAGATGAAAATATATGCAAAGGAGCATGGGAAAAAGTACTCTTTGAGTTTACTTCAGGAGCGAAAACCGAGGTTAATGAAATCTTACGTGGGGGTGAAAAGGGCTGCTTGCTGGTTTATTTTGAGACACGCATACCTAATTTCAATGGGAGCCATCATGAATTCGAATATTACGATTGTGTAGTTCTGTTCGAGAGGTTGAGCGAAAGCCGCTGGAGACTTACTCCTGTTGATGAGGAATTGCAAAGGGCGTGGCCGTTGTTCGCTGAAGAGGGGGTTTTTGCACAGCTACAGAAGATGGGTTATTACGTGGGAGATGAGTACAGATACGAGAGTATTCTCACACTGGAGCAAGCTCTGGCTGTCTACAGAGTATGTAGTTGGGGGAGATATTATGGTGCCGCTATGCGGGTCCTATGGAAAGCTCATGAAGAAATCTTGAAGAGGTTTAACCGTCCATCATCGGATTACGTTCTGGATGAGAAGGACGGTGAAATTCTCCGTATCTTCGGATTTGAAATAATCTACGTCTATGGGGCCCAGAGGGTGGTTCCTTGGGTCTGGGCCAGGGAGTTGAGGAACCGATATAATAATCAACGGTAAGTTTCTCAACAATTTCAAATCTCGCTATAGATTCCATTGGTTGAGTTACGCAATTTAAAAATAGAAGCCGTTTAATACGGTTTCTCAATTATTAAGCTAGCTTAAGTCAAATAACTACGACATCACAATAAATGATTAAGTCTTATTGATTATTGATCGGTTGAATAATTTCAATTGCTGTCGCTTCTGACTTGTAGGTTCTAAGCCGAGTCGAGTTGCTCTACAGTTGACTTTCGCAATATATATAGTCTTAATCATCAAGTCAGCTTAAATACTTGTAACTTCACTAGCCACACGATTTCTTAATCGTAACTTCCATTATTAGAGCCAAATCGTTGTGCTCTCAAAATATATCATAGACATGACTTCGTAGTTCCCTAATGACCAAGTTGACTTGAATATCTTAGCTAAGGAAAACAGTGTACAGGACGTACTGTACCTCTTGCTTTCCTGTATATCTTCTAGACACTAGCTCCTTTGGCGTTTGCTGTGCTTCTTCTATTTTAGACATGGCCTTCTTACTGCCTAAAATTAGAGACTTTAACAGTCCTGCCCTCATAAAATGGTCTCAACACCAAGCTCTAAGCATGGTTCTCCTCTTCGATTTTAGCAACCTAACTCTAGAGTGGAAATATTAAATATGGCCTATTAACCATCTTCAGCTACAGACTTAACCTTTTACTTAACAACTTCCACACTTCGAGTTAAGTCGCCCAACAATAGGAATTCTCAACGTAGTCTGACTTCTAAACCAACGAGTTAGCTTGGCAACTAAAGAAGCTATACTGAAACCATTTAACCACGACCTCTACTCTTCGAATTTGGTGGCCTAATTGTTGAAATTCTTAGCATACTCTGACCTCTTCATTATTAACCTAACTTAAGTAACTCAAGCTTAACCCCTATACTTTAAGTCAAGTCACCTAACAACTAGGCTCCTCAAGATAACTAAGTTAGTCTCTGGACTTCAACTAGCCCTACTAAGCCTTCCACAAATACTCACCTACCCCCAAACTCTCTCTGCTCATCGAGTATGAAAGAATCAAAGAATCAACATGGCTGCGAGTCAAGACCTTATGTATACCTCCACCTCCTTCTCCCCCCTGAATTGATCCGCCCCACAAAAAAAAGGTCTCCAATATAACTCCTTAAAAAGGGGTTCCCGGAAAACCCACCCTAAGAATATCTTTGTTATTTCTTTCATCCCATATACAATCGATCAGCACGGCAATCCTACGGAGGAAACTACCGTAAGGGTATGTAGAGCCTATACAATAAAATAAAAAAAACATAAGGTTTCCCCCCACAACCCAAGAATAAATAAAAAAAACCCATTGTTCATCCGATACACGAAATCAACCAACCAATCCTACGGAAGCATACAAATAAACATAAACTTTTTTTTCCCGCCCCCTCCACATCCCGATCTGATTGACGTACCGATTTCCGGGCTCGGTTCGGTTCGACTCGATTCCTTGAGGCTGTACTACTGTACTTACTTACTGCACCATTCCTGTACTTACAACCATATCGTAGATCTTAAGACCGTCGAGCGAAGCGAGCAAAAGTAAAAAAAGAAGCGAGGAGGGAGGGGAAGGTGGATAGATCGGATATTTCAAGCATAAAGGCATAAACATCAAATTCCACATACGGTACGTCGTACGTCGTCGTACATCGTCGTACACGACCTACAGTACCAGTAGTACAACGCTGTGAACACCCCACCCCACTCCGGAGCTCCCGGTACTCTAGTAGTGGACGCGGTGGTACTGTACAGTAGAGGAGGCAAAAAACCTGACACTTTTTTCGTCCGAAGATTGTGTTGTGCATCTGTAATGTGAAACTGGATCTTCCAACATGACATTGAAGCGAAGGGTTAAGCACGTCAGGTTGGCAAGTCGCATGACGCTGATCTGATTGATGCCCCTCACTCTGTCTGATTTTGCGGTACCTCCCTTCGTATGCAAATTATATGTGTCTGTTGAGATCCAATATTAAGAACACGCCAATATTAAGAACGCGGAACACGAAAACCCAAGTCGAAAATACCTCCGTATAGAAAGAAACCTTTCTTAAGTACGCAATCGATAGACTCAACTTAAATAAAGCATGAATTCTCAACACGATAACTATATATAAACATTATCTCACGGAGTAAAGCGGTGAGAGGGTACGTACAGCACAGTACGCCTCCACGCCCTCCCTCTACATCTTCCCTCCCCCACATCCAGGCAGAATCGTCATATCGGTGCCCATCAAACAAGGTCTATGCTCCCCCCTCTTCCCCCTCCACAACAAAAAAACCATCTCTACCGGCCATGCCCGTCTGTATCAACCAACAGAAGGAACATACTTTTCGAGAAAACACGCGTTTCAACCATGCGAGGGCACTGTATGCACCCCAAAAAGCCTCTTTCTTTCTAGAAGGAGGAAAGAAACTTTACAACCATGGAGCAACCCATTACAGGAATTATTGTACATACTTTAAGTGGCAAAAACAAAAAAAAAATTCAAAAAACAAAAAACGTTACCTCTTACAGGACCTACGCATAACTCGAAACAAGTGCGTAAGATGCCACATACTAGAAAGTATGTAAAATGATGACGAAACCATGGGAAACTTTCCCTCTCTTTTCCCGCCCGTTGTTTCAAAGCTTAGCTTACTTACTTGTACTTACAAGGTACTATAAGGCGGGTGGCGATTTTTTGAGAAAAAGTAGTTGTGCGAACCTTAAGTAGTTAGTTACCAAGTAGTAGATAGAATAGAGAGAGTACTATGAGGTAGTTGACGACTGTGAAAAGATAAGAAAAAGAAGAAGAAAGGACGTGTGCAGGAATTGTATCAAAGGTAGTTAGTAGTTAATTACTGTACCACTGTACATTTGCATGATTTTGTTGGTCGTGTTGTTGATTAAAGTTGGTTTTTACGAAGTACCTAGCTATGCACGCCATAATAGCATTGTATTCGTTGGCTCTTTTGCTCTGTCAAGGATATGACAGCACAGCAGAGTACTATAGTACGGTGAGTGCGGCATAGTAGGTACTCTCAGTATTGCAGGCGCTGTAGATACGTAAATGTTCAAGACAACTAGGTAGGCAGTGGGGCTGTTAGTACGACCGAGGAAACCGTATAGATAGACAAGACAACACGATCGGTAATTGTCTCCTCTCTAACGCTTCTTTCTCCAACCTTATGTCATATAGTAGTGAGGAATCTGGGTTGGTTGGATTCATATTTTTTGCTTCTTTGCTCAGTAAAAACTCCATTTCCAGTATTGTGATATCGAGAGTTTTCTCTACTCTAGCAAGCACAAAAAAAGACAGAAAGGTCCCTAAAACCATGCCAACCCGCAGATTTCCGAATAGTTTGTCATAGCGAAATTCTTCTCTTTTCATGCTTTCTTTACTCCTCCTTTGCGATCTCGGCAGCCTTCTTGGCCTTCGATCCACGTAGCTTTGGCTCGGGTGTCTCCTTGACTGGGCGTTGTGATTGACGGATAGCTGAGGCGCGGGCAATGGCGTGTTGGCGGAGATCAGGTCTGTATCCAGACTTGGCGGTGGTGGAAGCGATAGCCTTGAAAGTCCTATGGAAGTGATAGAGATTAGTGTAACTTTCTTTTCTGTGCTGAGAGCAAGACTCACTTTCTTGTGGTCTTGTTGGCGCCGAAGGTGGTCTTGAGAGCGTTGGGTCCTGGTCGCTGGGTGTGCTTGGTCGTCTTTGTGATCAGAGTAACACCTCCCTTGTCGCCCTCAGCAGGGACAACTCCAACAGCCTGTAAGCACGCCCATCAATCAGCAACCATTCAATCCAATTCAATTGAGTCCATTCCACTCCAGCTCCTAATATTCTTCTGCCCGGGGTCCTAGTTCCCTAAGTGTATAATGCGTACCTTCTCGTTGACGAAACCGGCATGCTGTTGTTGCTCTAATTAGCTTCTGTTATTTTCCAAGTGCGAGTCGCGGAGTAGACATACCTTGCGGGAGTGGAGGTTGACCAAGTTCAAAGGGTCCTTTGAGAACTGGACGCCTCCATTGGTCTTGCGCTTCACGAGGAAGGAGTTCTGGTTGCCTGCAATCCCACGCCATATCAGCATTGTATGCCATCAAAACCAGCACAGCACCGCGCTGCACAGTATAACACAGCAGTACAGCTCCCCTCCATCCTTTCTTTCCCCCCTTCCCTTGCGTAGAATTGGTGTGTAGGTTAAAACGTACGGGCAATCTCCCAGATGAGGTCCGCAGACACTTGGCTCGAGTGGTAGGTTGAGGCAGACATGTTTGGCGTGATGTAGGGTTGAATGGACCTTTTTTCTTCTCTCTTTCTTGGAACTTGCAGCAATTCTCGAATATCGCACAAAATCCGCGATTGTGAAAATGTGCGGTGCGTTGATTGGTGAGCGAGACGAGGGGGCAGTTTAGGTTGAGACTATTCCCGTCTAGGACTGGATTCCACTAGCGCCCTTTCCGTTTCCAAACTTATCGCTCGTGTCGCTGTTCGCTGACGCAGCCGCTGTGCTGTGCCTCAGTCCTCCCTCCGTCCCTCACACGCCAGGCGATCATACTCGTACTATACGGGACTGCACGGCGGATTGGCTGCTGCGCATGGTTATAAGCTTGTCGCTTCCGGGGTTCAAGGAATTGCGGATTAAAGCAGAACACAATCGAGCATTAACAATTAAGCAAAGCCTCCCCCATCATCGGTCGTTTCATTAATTTGTCGTGCAGCCTCCGTGCAGACCAGATACTTCAAGTAGCGAGCTTTTCCCAACCGTCACAAAGTCTTTTTGAGATGGGTTACCTCCTCTACTCCCTCTCCTTTATCCTCCTTATCATCTCAACCGGTAAGGCCAACCTCCTCCATTACCCTGTGCATCTATAGTTTCGTATAGGTACACAGAGGCATGTATTACGGGGGGAACTTGAGCTGACATTCCTCCTCTAGCCCTTTACCTTACACGTTCCTTTTGGCTCTCTCTCCTCTCCACCATGAACTTCCCAGGCTCTTCATACCTCTACGCCCGTCTCCCATCATCCTTCGCCAGCGATATGGAGAACGGCTTCTCATCCTCGGCCTTCGACCTCTCCGGGAACATCAGTGCTGGCGATTCGCGAGCTGGCCTGGATGATTCCAGCAAGAAGGAGATCCAGAAGATCATGAAGAAGCGCCGTGTCAACTTTGACGAGGCTCGGAGGATATACACAGAAGGCCGCTTTGCAAAGAACGGCATTGCCCCCGATGGACTACCAAGAGATCCTAAATTCGTCAGCTTCTCATAAATGATGAATCCAACACAATGGACGCAAGAGTTGCAATAAGGACATTCACTCTCTTCCAATAACAAATCAAACCACATGCAATATACCAACCATCTATTCATTCCTCAACCGACCTACGACACACCTGACTACTCTGTCGCACGCGTCATCGACTATCCGCGGCGGCCACTTCGTCGGGTCTCTTCTTGGCCTCACGGCCAGGGGCCCCTTCTCTTCTTAGGATATCTACATTACGATGGAGAAATACTTCAGTGTATCTTTCTCCTCGGGCACCGATTGATTGCAGTGTCACGGAGCTGGTGGATAAGGCACTCCCACTTCTACAAGCCATTTCCCTAATCCAGCCAAGTGTGATGGCAGATGAAGCGGGAGTAACGGATTGGTTTGAATCAGGCGTTGGGGACTTGGGCTGGTGCAGCATAGCACCATTTCCTTTGTCAAGACGGAAAATCTACGATCTAGTTAGGAATCCGAAAATTTAACCAGCCCGATCAACGTCTTGATGCTTTTATCGTGACTATTTTTCTTTCGTGATAACACTAAACCACACACCAGAAGTTGAACTCTCTTTACAGTACGACAATCATGACAAGAGTAATCAACGTGAGAATCGTTCACAAGCCAGAGTCCATGTACGCCAAATATCGCCCACCTCGCCCACTGTATTACACGCACAGCAGTCCAGACCCAATCCATCTCTTCCTCCCACTTGATCAATGATTCCCGCATTCTATTTCTCCACTCAAATGTTCTTGTATGTCCAGATTCTTGCTCGCATATCACCTGATCCCGTCGCGAATGATCCACCAGTTGGACTGGGGGCAACCGAGATAACGGAGTTCTTGTGACCCTGTAACATGAGCTGCGTATTTCCGGTTCGAGGATCCCAAAATTGGACGCCCCTGTCCTTCGATCCAGACAAGACCCAGTTTCCATCAGGGGTGAGGGCCACTGAAAGAACAAAGTCCTGTTAACGTATTAGCATCGTACCCATCCGAATTGATCGCTCTCAATTTACCTTGTGTCCTTCAAACGTTTTGATGCATCGTCCACCTTTTGGACCCGTGTTGGGGTGTCCACCTCGGGGCGCAACAAGCTCCCACATCTTGATTGTCTTGTCCAAACTGCCAGATACGAGGTCTTTGCCGTTTGGAGCAAATGCAACCGAGTAGACACTGTCCTTGTGCCCGTCTGGGCCTTCGAGGCGCTCTACTAGATAACCAGTTGCAGCATCCCAAACACGCACACTCTTGTCAAGAGATCCAGCCGCAACATACTTGGTATCTGGAGAAATAGCAACAGTGGTGACACCATCCTCGATACTTAAGGTGAGAATGTTCTGGCTGGCCTCAATATCCCACAGACGAACAGTACGATCACCACTGCCGGAAGCAATAGTGCGGCCATCCCGTGCGAAGTCGAGTGAGTAGATATCTTGCTCGTGACCAGAGAAAGTGTTTCTAATTGTTCGCGATGCAATGTCCCAAACCTAAATATTATTAGTACGCAGATGCTAATCGGAGATTTGGTACTTACTCGGATCAACTTATCCTCAGCACCAGTCGCAAGGTATCTTCCATCCGGACTGAAGCAGACACTTCTGATATAGAGATCTCCGACCGAATCAACAGATTCGTCTTGGAGAACACAGATCTTTGTTCCGCTAACAACATCAAAAATCTGGGCTGACCGGTTGCAGCCCGTGGCAACGTACTTGCCATCATGACTAAATCTAACGCAGCAGACTACACTCTCATGCTGGAGAGTGTGAAGAAGATCAACGTCCAGCACTCGAGGAACCCCAGGGTTGAAAATCGCGAACCAATCTGCCTCAACCTTCTTCTGGTGTGGCGGTAGGCGTTCAAGATCCAATTCAGCTAGGGCGTTGCCAACGTTGGCCTGGGAATATTGAGGAGCTACGCGGTGGTCAGGAACAGGGTGGCCAACCTGCGGTGAAGCTCGTGGATCAGGGTATGGAATTGGCTGGTTCAATTGAGGTGTTGCTGGTCCGCCTGGGCCACGATTGAGGCGTGGTCCTTTGCCTGGACCTGGAGATGCGGTGGATTGAGGAGGTTGACCGCCGTAGCCATTAGGAGCCGGACCTTGGGGATATCCACCAAAAGGAGGTTGCTGAGATGGGCCAGGAGGTCCTTGGAGACCTGGAGGTGGCTGAGGCATTTGATGTTGTGGTGGGCCTTGTTGCTCTTGTTGTTGCTGCTGCTGCTGCTGCTGTTGAGGAGGTGGTGCAAGTCCTGGTCCCTGTCCCTGCTGTGCTCCTCCAGCCATGATACCTCCGAAAAGATTGCTCGGACCATGACCGATAGATGGTGGTGCTTGCGACGGGGCAGCGTGTTGGGGAGGGCCTCCAATACCTGCCGGACGCGGGACACCTCCTCGAGCTTCCAGCTCACGGCGAAGGTGTTGAAGTTCTTCTTCGTATCTAAGTATTGTTAGCGTAATTTATGCGAATTGATGGCGCGACATACTTTGCTTTCAAGGCTAAATGTGCCTGCTCCATTCCATAAACCTTTTCCCGCACCATCTGCATCTCTTGTATTTGAGTCGCGACTAGTACAATGAATAATTAGCCAAAAAGTAAAATCTCTGGGACTATCTGTTGGTACAGACAGCAAATAGGCGCTTGTGCGTAAAGCCCTTGTGCATGTTTCTACTGCTGGGGCTGAAGGGTGTTGACTTACTGCTGTGCTCGTATTCTGCGCCTGCTCGTCCTTGTGTCTCGAATTCAGCTCGAATGCCATCAAGTAGCTCATTGAGACGTGAGGACCCAGGAGTGGGACCCAGCCCGCGGTGTGGATTGTACATCGACATCGGAACGGTTGTGGCAAGCTTGTTGTGATGTTTGTGTCCTGAAAGCCCGCTGAATACAGTCAACACAAATTATGGCCACCACTGAAGCCCCCTAAAGAATGAATGCGGCTCGAAGGGATTATGCGAGGTTGCGAGATGATGATGGTTGTTGATGCTTCGATGGCAACGATAAGCTCTCTCGATCAACAGGGCGACCGTCGACGTCGTGCGCCAAATCTTTTCGGTGCGTGAGTGGCTTGCACTTTTGCTGGCAAATGAATGATGCACGGATGGAAAGGATAGGGAGGTAATTTTATTGAGGAGGGAGTTGAAGCACAGAGGTGTAGTGTAGTTGCTTCTTGGAATCGACAGCAACGGCCACAATATAGGTGTGAGGAAGATGATGCGACCAATGTGGGAAACAGCAAAGGGCAGAGAAGAGGAGGGAGCGCTGTGGATCACTGGCGCTGGATATTGAGCAGAAGGTTAGGATGGGTTAGGTGTTCTAAGGCCGGATTCTACAGTTAGCGAATCGCTGACGACCTTTGGTTGTTGCCAAACCCCACAGGTGCTCAGCCTAGAGACCAGCGGGCGGAGGCGCTCAATCCTTGATCCAGCAGCCCTGACGTTGAACTCTGTCTTTCTTGCTTCCGAAGAACATTACTGTACGGGAGGGTACAGGTACGGTACGGTACCTACCTACCTACCTACAACAACAACCTACTCTTTTCAGCCCCCCCCATCGTCGTGTGTGTCGTACCACAGCGATGCGCTGCTCTATCTACCCAACTCCATATTAAAAAAAAAACATCAAATCAAATCATATAAATAAATGCTAATAAACAACCAGAACAAAATATAATAATAATGAGAGCCATGTCTTATGTTTTTTTTTTTTAATGTTTTCATTCCTTCATCTTTTCATGTTTTCCCTTCTCCCTCCTGCATTATCTAGGTAGGTACTGTACCGTCCCCACTCTACCGTTTTGCCGAATCTGGTTCTAAACCCGTATTTAGGTTGTGACCCGCCATGCAAGCAAGAATCACCCAACACCCACCACGTTTGTTGGCGGCAGTCACGGCGTAGAATTCTTTCGGCTAGCACCCACGCGCGCCTTTCTGTCAGTGTTAAGCTCTTGTGTCATTATTACGGTTGCTCCACGGACCTGACGACGGTTTCATGCCATCCCTTCCGTAAGAAAACCTTTATGAGTACTCCGTATCATGGGGAGAGATTCACGACAGAGGATTAAAGTATGAAACCCGTGCCAGAAGATCGATGCGTCGAAGCATCGAAGCATTCCGGATGACCTTGGCAGGGACGATTGGACCCTGCAGATACAGTACTGCTATACTGTATGGGCTCGGCACGTGACGCTTACCCCAGATCTCAACCTCTTGGATTAGTTTAGATTATATATCTATAGATACGTAGGCGCCAGGGAAATTGAAGTCTAGCTTTCTAATGCGACTTGGGGGAAAGATCTTGGTTCCTTGGCAATTAAATACTTGTTTGGAGGGGGGGCGGGGTGTTTGTTTTTTTGTTTTTGTTTTTGAAGAAGTAGAACAAAGAGGAAAGAGTCTCAAATATTTAATATATTAAAAATGGTATGGAGTGGATTTCTCCTTTTAAGTTTAGCATTGGGAAGGAGAGCTGAATCTAAGTTCTCCATCAGGAACAGTTGTTTGGCTACCTTAATTGCTTAGTCTCTACCTTGTCAATGGAAGCTATAGTAGAACGTGGAGAACCTGCACATTTCGGCGATCTTGACAGTGGATAAAACCGGAAGATGTAATTATTTCACCATTAGCAGAAACTAACTCTGAGAAAAACCTTCCTGGACACTTTGTTGTCAAGGGATTTTTTTTAGGAGCGTTGATGGAGGTTCCAGTAGCGTGAAATAGGTTCTCGGGTGAGAACTTAGTAAAAACAAATCCTGGCGACCAGATTTTTAAGCATCATACGGTAAGTGTTGTATGCGATCTCTGCGTGGAGAGGTTTGAGATATTTGAAAGCCCATGCGGTCTAGGGGGAAGATTAAAGGGTGGTCCCTCGACCAGACAAATATATATGAGGAGAGGTGAGTTGTCGATATTCCACCCAGGGAAGAGGGAAAGGAGATAAAGTAAAGGCGATAATATTGGCATTGGACTAAGGCCTTAGCTATGACATCCTTGGATAGACGCAGTAGATAAGGTTGTACCATCTTGCCGCTCAGGAAATTCTGCAAAGTCAACCTGAGATATGCTCTAGCTCAAACCTTCTGCTCAATCAATGTCATCGAGCCTCCATGAGTTGAAAAGGGCAACGAATAGCAGAAGGAACGAAGAAAACGAGAAAATTCTTAGCCCATAAACTTCTCTTCGCACTTGTAAAGTCAAAGTTAATCAGTAGATACTATACTGCTCCAAGGACGGACCAGATTTCGGTCGTTCTGGACTGTGCGCACTCGCAATTCGACATGGAGTGGTAGCATGACAACTAATCATGAAAAGAGTCGCAAAACTCTGAAGATGATATAGGTTGAAGGATCTTACTTTACTTCATAGCGGCCGTTGAACTCCGAATTAACAACTGGAATCTAGGACAAGAGAAAATCCGAACAAACCCTTTGCGACCAATCGTAGGAAAGTACTTGGAGACAAAGTGACCATGAACTTCTCAGTGGACCCCAGAGCCTCGATTTCGGGTTTCCAGTATCGAGAGCAATGATATTCTGGCTCATTGACATATTCGGATCGCCTTATGGTTCGTCTGATGTTTAGGAGGCTTGATTTCGTTATGTCGATCAGGCCGCTAGGATCCAATGTGAAGCTATGAAATGCAAAACCTTCAGCACTTCTGCGACTGACCTTGCGAAAGGAACTTTGGCGATAGTAAGAAGCTTAATATGAAATATGGGTGAAGGAGTCTTTCTTAGCCACTAATATGATGGCAGAAAGTAGATTGATTGTGCAGGTGAGGTGTTGACACCTTCATGCTTGGTGTTTTAAACAGAGTCTCAGCTATTTGCCGTGTTGTATTGTATAAGGTCGACTCTACTCCTTTTCGTCCGTTGCACTACTCGCAGACTTATGCAATCAAATCCGTTCAGCTCCGGTAACAGCTGATGGCAGGACTGGCCATAATATACGAAAAGTCGTAGGGACGAGAGATGAGGCTCCTAAAGAGACTCGCGACAACAGCGCATTATTATGTCGGATTCCCTTTGGCATCTGACCACCATGTCCTGACTCCTGACTCCTGTGCTGATTGCTACAGTAAGGCGAGCTTTTTTCAGCATGTTTCTCGGCGCGGGTACAGAGAAGCCGTATGGTGCCATTTGGATTCTAGCCTTTGTGCTCCAGTTATCCCAGTTTTATGCCATCTCGTTTCTTGTTTTGCTGCCTGTGATTGGGCAGGCACAGCGTCCGCCCCGCGCTAAGAAATTGATTGCTCGAGTACGGGCAATAATTTGCAGCCAGTATGCGTATGGTATGTATTGTATGGTAGCACGGGTAGCTCAGCTTCGCCAGGTTCACATAGGAATTTTTTATTTATTAATCTTGTTCGTCCTGGGTTGCTACGGTAGCTTCAATAGAAATCCCTTCTATCTAACAACTGTACTTTATTTATCAGATTCTCCTTCGCGCTTCACCTTCCACCACCACCACCACCACCACCACCCCCCTCGCCACCTCAAATCCCAACCAACCCATTCATTTGGTGTTCCCCGTCCTAACGCAAACAAACGAACTCCTTCACCTGTCCTCGCCCACACCCTCTCCCACACTCCTCACCCATCCTCACCTTAGGTAGACTCACCTAAACTCAAGGTCGCGCAATTGCAACCACAACTCAACCCAAGTCGAGGACCACGCCGCCACAATGGATGTCACTCTGGAGGTGCTCGATACCTATCTCCTGGACTATGCATACGCGACACTCATGCCGCGGAGTCCAGCGCCATACAATTTGAAGGACCAGGGCGTTGGCAACATCACATACACTTCAGCGCAAGCCTCACCATGGACCTACAAGCCCTCGAATACGTTTTTCTCCCTGGATCCTACCGAAGCCGCATACATGAGCGCCTGGAACAGAGACAACATATACCGTCAAACGCTGTCTTTGTTCCTCGTTACCTGGTAAGCAGTTATGCATTCCTGCTTAAAGTAATACCCTCGAATCATTCTAACCGTATTGCAGGATCTTTGGCGCAGCAATCTACTTTGTAGTGTCGTCTCTTTCCTACGTCTTCGTTTTTGACAAAACAACTTTCAACCATCCCAAGTTCCTCAAGAACCAAATCCGCATGGAGATTCAGCAAGCTGTTTCTGCGATGCCATGGATCGCCGTTCTGACCACACCCTTCTTCCTCGCTGAAGTACGCGGATACTCGAAGCTATATGAGCTTACGGAGGAAGGCCCTGGCGCATGGTACAACTGGGCTCAGTTCCCAATATTTCTCCTGTTCACCGATTTCTGCATCTACTTTATCCATCGCGGTCTCCACCACCCCTTGATCTACAAGCATCTGCACAAGTCCCACCACAAGTGGATCATGCCAACTCCTTACGCATCCGTAGCCTTCAACCCTATAGACGGTTTCTCGCAGAGCTTGCCATATCACGTATTTCCATTCATCTTCCCACTCAACAAGTTTGCTTATCTAGCCCTATTCGTGTTCGTTCAGATCTGGACCGTCATGATTCATGATGGAGAGTACGTCGCGAACTCACCTATTTTGAACGGCGCGGCGTGTCACACCATGCATCACTTGTACTTCAATTACAACTACGGCCAATACACTACCCTGTGGGATCGACTTGGAGGCAGTTACCGTCAGCCAAACGAGGAGCTTTTCAGAAGGGAGACCAAGATGGCCCAGAAGGAGTGGGAGAAGCAGGCGCAAGAGATGGAGAAAATCGTTAAGGAGGTTGAAGGTAGCGATGATCGAAGCTATGGTGGCCCAGACACTAAGAAGGTCCAGTAAATGATACGATTTGGCTGGAGGAGGGACCTGCTTGAATAATGAGTGATGGGGTGCAAGCAAGAAAAGCTGTAAGATTGTACATAATAGGACGACATAGGGGAGACTGCATTACTCGGTGTTTCTGGACGGAAATTTTGGCTCACTTGTTACAGACTCGGCTCCGCAGCCTAAGTCAACTTTTGTAATAAACAAACCTTGACTTCTAACGATTCAATATTATTTGAATCTCTAAGATATCTTCTAAATAAAAATTACTCTCTCTTACTTGCTTAAAACTGTATGCATGCTAGGTAGTTACCACTCTAT
>JAJONI010000005.1:0-94693 GCA_022190145.1 Pezicula rhizophila
TCCACCCATTATCAACCATTTCAGTTTACTATGCATTTAGAATAAATTTGGAACCTGCAGGAAAGTACAGTCGCGACAATATTCTTAGATTAACTAAGTTATCTCAATGTATTATTACGACTAAGTCACCGAAGAGAAATTCGTAGAGAGTTTTGGTGATTCGGATCCTCTTAGTCCAACTCAAGAGAAATAATGCGTGCGTCAATTACATAACAATCCTAAGAGTTACAGTTGTTAACTAGGAACTCGGGTGAGTTCATAGAGAGACAAGGGGGGAGGTCCTAATTATTTGCGGACTATGCTATGCCTTGATAATTAATCTATCAAAACCGATACGGTTGTTACTTCCAAACCCAACCATTACCACGATCGAGAAAAAAAAAGGCCCCTCCTCCTCCCCCCTCCCCCCTACCAAAAACCACTCATCCCAAACTCACTTTATGAAGTTGTCTGGTGGCCTGAGAAGTGCGAGGTTATAACCGAAATCCCCGGTACGTCCGAACTCAGGACTCCCTTCCTACACTCCGACTCCGACTCCGACCTCGTCCTATTACATATTATCGTAGACAAATGAACAACCCCACAACACCCACTGGAAGAAAAAACAAAGGGGGACACCGCACCGTCGCCAGCGGCACAGAGGCACAGAGGCCCAGAATAAAGTTCCCACGTAACGCGCACGTTCCAAACGAGGTTGCGAGATACAGTAGAACAAGATCAGGACTCAAGAGACCCCGACCCTTTCCGCCCCCGATTATTTCAACGAGTAGACACATATACTGAAATTGATATTCATAGTACGGAAGTACGTACTAGAAAGAGGGGTAAAAAAAAGAGTGTACTCACCGCACTGTGCCATACCGGCAAATGTCCAAACTTCAACTTTCTGGTACAGTTGTACGAAAAGTTTAGAAAAGCAAATGTTTCGAAAAAAAAAAAACACAAAAGAAAGAGTCCCCTGAGCCCTGTAATATACGAGGTGCCCAATCATCGGTGTAGGTAAGGGCTTTCCAGCTTAGGTAATATGAGCCAATAGAAAGAGACTGTAAGCAGCGGAGATTTCTGATGTACCTTTGAGGCTCAGGTATGAAGACCCCGCGAGATATAGTATGCACATCATGGAAGATGATCAGGGGTTTCCTGTTTGGCGAGGGCGAGAGAGCAAATAAAGACGGACGATGAATATTGTAAATAGATTAGTCGGTCTCTCCGCGGACTTGCAGTATACCATATATGGGAAAACACCTGTACGGAAATGGGAACATCCCAGATAGATCGTACCGTACCGTAACTAAAAACCCCTCCAAAAAAATTAAATATTAAAATGAACTAAGAGATCTAGAACTTGTTCTTGGTTACTACTACTCTGTCAACTACTCTGAGAGATCTTCGGGTCTCCCCCTGGAGGTCTTAACGACAGGCATGAGGGATGGATGCAATGTTCGTCTAATTCCTTGAATGTCTGAATCTTGAAGTTTGGGCAGCACTCACTCGCTTGTGCATTGGCGGTCGTCGGTGCTTCCAAAACCCGTCTGCGCCGCAATACGCGCCTGCTTTGATGGTTGATGTCAATAATAGATAGTATCGTATCGTAAGGAGAACCACACACTCTTCTACACTCTTCTACAGTATAGCCTACGAAGTACGGAAAACATGAGCGCATTGACGTCATGTATCGTGAGTTGAAGGCAGAGTTGTCTGAAGTGGAAGGGAAGGAAGCCTTCATTCATCGGCACTCGGCCACAAGTACCGAGTAACTGAGGAGAGACAGACAATTCTGACAAGTTTCATATAGCGGAAGCACAGGTACCGTAGTAAACAACAACAACAACGACGACGACGATGGCAGTAACTACTTGTGGCATTGTGGGAAAAGAAGCAAGTACTGTGATATCCAATTCCATCGCGCTCTTAGGATTTGTATCGTTAACTCCGCTGCACTTGAGAAGGTGCATCTCCACCCTCCAAAAAAAGAAGTGCTGTAGCCAAGAACAGAGAGAGCTCTAGGTTCGGGTAGACAGCAACTCAGAGATGGCCGCTCGTTCAGCTCTTCCAATCAGAGATGCTTCGGTGATGAAAAGCTTAAATTTCAAAGTCCGTGAGCTAGCGGGATCTGAGGTCGTGCTTCTAACTTTCCTAGACTTCAGATGGTGCCCGCCGCCATACTCGTACCATTCGATTAGACTGGTTAACTGCCGTTTCAGAGTTGCGACTTACTGACAGTATATTAACTTAAGAACATCTGACCGGGATTTGGTTTTGGCCCCCCCCGAAATTATGGGCTGGGCTTTTGGGCCAATTTGTCCTGGTGGTTGGGTATGGTAGGTATATTAAGTTGAGGACTTAAGGGAAGCAATTCAGGGGAGACGGGGGCGGGGATGGCGTCTGTCTATTCTTGACCGGTGTGTTGTGTGCTGGTGCTTGCTTGTGCAGGCAATAATATCGTATGTTTGAGGATTTGAGCTGTGCCGTAGCAATGCGCCCAAAGTCACTCCGTAGGTCGTTTACGTAGCGCTATGCCTTGAGGGGTTTGATATTTTTTTTATTTTACATTATGTCCACGGACATATGGACGGCAGGTTCAGGTTCAGGTTCGCGTTCGCGTTCACGTTGAGCTGGCTGCGGCTCTGAGCATCGTCAATCATGATACACTTGCCTGTTAGGTTACCTTGCCGTAGGTGTGCGTTGTACGAGATCCTTGGAAAAATGGCGGAACTCCGTTTGCGTCCGGTCCCGATGATTTGTATTTTATCTGACGAGTGGAGCTTGGGGTTTGATAGTACAGTACGGTAATAATAACAATGGTCGTCTTCTGCCTAATTTTCAAGCATGTTTATTAATAGTCGAGGGCAAATTTCTTCTCATTCAGCATCTATCTTTTCTGTGCTTGCTTGCTAAGTCACTAAGTGGATATGGAAAAATATAGGCCGAGTCATCGTGAGGATGTTCGCTGGGCCATCTGAATCGTTGAATCTGTCAAGAGGCGGCCGACCGTAGTTCACTTTGACTTTAGAGTCCTGGATGCCAGACCGGAAGCGACAAGATTGGTAAGGGTCACGATCTGCAAGCCCGACCAGTCCTCGTACCCAGTAGCCAATCAGAATATCTCTCGCTGCTTTTTTGGCAACAGCTTTAATTCAAGCCTTTCGTAGCCACTCCCTGCTCTGTTTTTGGTCCGTCCACAAAATATTGCCGCATGAAGATTAACTTGTCTCCCCCAGCATACCCACCACACCTTTCAAGGAACCCCCGGTTGTGGTCCAGCCCTACGAAAGAGCAGCAAGCAGTAAAATAATTGTTGCTAATTGCGCTCATTTCAGCATTAGCGCATCGCTGTGTATGGCCACAGCTGTGCCCCAGCTTCAACCTCCGCTACAGTAGTACAGTACAGTACTCTCTACTGTACAGTAGCGAGGTACTCCACCCTCAGGTCCACATCGCACCACACCACTCACTCCTAATCTAGCATATTCTGGATTTGTAAGTAATCTATGTACATCACTTCATGTTGCGTCGCCAAGGGGTGTTGTTTTGGAGTAGAGTGGAGTAGAGCGCAGTGCAATGTAGCGTTGCGTTATGCTGCGTGTGTTAGTACTGCAACTGTTCTGCAAGTGCGACATGTGCACGATCCACAGCGGTGAAGAGCATTTGGAGGGGGTAAGGCTGAAGGAGAACCTCTCCTGACTGCAGCTCTAGAGCTCCTCATTGGTTGTTATCGCGAACTGCGGAGAGTCTGACCCATGAGAGAGCGCCATGCTTGGCACGGTAAGGGTGCGCTGGCTTACAAATGGCCTTGCAGCGGTGAAAGAGAACCGTGACTTTTTTTTTTCTTCGCTTCCTTCTCTCGTTGCTATTATTGACTCACTAAGATGGATATCAATTCTTGGAAAGACCGAGTATGCTCTCGGATGCGTCTCTTCCTCGGCCTGCCCAGCTCGGAAACCTTTGTACGTGTGTACTTTGTATTGGTGAATAGGTCTCTCGAGGCACGGAGTACCACCGCCTGAAGCTTCAAGTACCAGTATATCTTCTTGCACCACCTGAACCCGACTGAGTGGAAAGTTGAGCCGCAGCCAGCAGCACGCTTCGGCGTCAGCCTGTATCTCCACAACAGTAAAGATTCATGGCATCCATCCCCTGACACGCTTGCCCGTGGCCCGATAGGCTATTCATCCTTAGCGATGCCGACTAAGAAAGGCATCAAATTGAATGGAATCTCTCGTTTAATCGGCAAACTTTAAGGTGAAAAGTCACGAGCAGATAAGCTCTCAATGCATTGGCCTTTCTGGGATCTATTATTCCCGGTGAAAAGTCGCATGGGTATGATGATCTGATACCCTGCGGCCAATAGTAATCCAAATATCGTTCGCAAGCAGACCGTTTTCCAAAAAGGGAGGCGAGCTTCGAACGAACCCTTCCATTTGAAGGTCTTAGGACCATAACAGAGCCATATATTCTTAAATTGGTTGTGACCAAGGCGTAAGTGGTAAATGAAGCTCACCTATTAAGTTGCTGCCTGCTTGATTCCTTGAGGATTTCATTTCTGGTCTCAAAATATCATTTTATTTTTGATAGCGGAGCCTGCCAAATCATAGGAGTGATTCGTGTGGTGCTAACCCAGTACTTGCTCAAGTATACATACATCCGCAGCCACTTGATGTCAAGAGCCGATCTCTGGAATCAACTTCCGAAAGTCATACTAACCTTAAAATAGTGATACATTTATGTTATGAAAGTGTCTCAGACTCTTAAAAGGATAATGCGACATGCAACGTGGCAGCGACCCATTCCCAAAATTCATGTCTGCGGCGGGAATTGGATACCGTGGTGGGGGGGCGCTCTCCGCTACTTTGAATACCAATTGGGGAAAGGTACTGTATGTATATACACTTGCAGACCCCTTCCACTTTTGGGAATTTGAAGATATATAGCCAACTTGGACCGAAACCATGTGTGCTTCTTCCCATGAAGCTTTGCAAGGACTGCATTTTGAAGCTCCTCAGAAAAATTAGAAGTTTACCAGGTGTCTGCACCAGCTCCGTGATGGGCGCTTATCGTATTCTCAGACGTCATGATCCCAGCCATTATAATCGTAAAGGAAGCAATCATCTAGCTCCTTTCAATCACGCTGCATATAGAACTGGAAGGAAGCTCAGCCATTCGATTCCAGCGCTATGTCCATGGAACAGACAAGGCGCAGCCCCTTGCCCTATTAGCCCTGACGAATAACGCAGTAAGAACTTTAACACCACTTCTCCGGTGAATGAAAGCCTCCTCCAACCGTTACCATCAGCATGGGTAACATCTAGAAGACAGCTCTGACAGGAAGTCGAAATAAGCTTCAAGGGTAGCCCATCTTTCAAAGATGAAGAAGGGCGATACGTGACAAAGAACCATAAATAACGGGGATGATAGTGCTCAGACACGTTCTTGCTTTTGTACTGTACTTGCGTAGACACCTTGTCGGATTATGCGAGCTAGCCTACGAGGTGCATTTTCCCGTGTGATGGTGCTGAATATCCAACAAATCACGACGGGAAGCATACTTTCAAGTTACCCATGAGACTGGAGACGGGGATCTAATATCGTCCATCCCATTCACTACCTGCCGCGCCCAACGCAGTCAGGTAAACAACCTGACCAACTTGCCAGGTCAAAGGGTTTTTGTAAACAACGATGATATGGTGAACAGTAGGGAATGGTATTAATTCCTCTTCCTCAGGAATGAGGACAAGCTGAGCACCTGAAATAAATAAACTTCTGTCTTCAGCTGTTCAAAATATGAGCTCCAAGGTTAATCACGTTTCGGATCGTTATTGAGGCAGCTTCGCCTGGTCTTCATACTTCCAACTACTTACTTGTTGATGCTAATTTTGTACTCAGATAAACATTTAGCTTCAAGGAGGAAGTATGGTTAAGAAAGTGTAGATAGATCTGAGTTTGTGAGTTACGTTCGTATTATTAACTCCGCAGGCGTTCGCTGCAAGCGGATTTAGATTCGGGTATCCAGATTAGCTACAGCAGCCAATATCTCATGCGTAGTTTGATCGCCGATGTTTAAAGTGAAGCCTGGTCGGGTCATTGGCGATAGAAGAAGAAAAAACCCAGAAAGCTTCACGACGAGTGCAGAGGTTCTGATGGTCCTCCAAGACACAATTTCGAATAGGCTTGTTGCCTAACGCCACGAGAAGACGGACTGCTTTACCGCAATTTGGAGAAATGGGAAGGAGCAAATCTCGACTGTGATGTGAGCTTTCGCAACGTGTTCACCATGTCTGTGAGCCATGCCGATCTCGTTCAGGTCCCAGGTCGCACGGTGTAGTAAGGTCGGGTAGGGCTGAGCACTGGGGAGACACAATTATTCAATTATCGACGGTCATGCGCAGTGATGGAAATAGTGAAGCAAAAGCATGTTGCCATAATCGGCCCTTCAGGAACGATACATCCTGATTGATTGAGTGGGATTGATTGAAATGATTTGAATGATTGATTTACCGCTAGTGACAGCTGTTCAGGTGTGTTGCACTACCCCTACGCCATAAAGAGGGGATTCGGGCGTGGGTGATGTTTTGGCGTCTGTAGCGTCTTCACCGTCGTGCACTTTGCAGTTTTGGTGTTTAGGAGACGATGGAGTGAAGTTGATTGGCTCGTTTGGTACGAGCCTCGCCAACTGGGGACAGAACTGGCGGTGGAGAAAAGTTGAGAAAGGCGGGCAGGGTGTCGGGTCCTCAGATAGGCCCCTGTGAGATTGCCAGGATAGCTGCAAGTATCCTGGAACTGGTCCCGGGAAAGTGTCTTGGTAATCGACTGGCAAAAATAAACATATGACAAAGCACGTGGGAAGCCCGAAGCAGAATCCAACACAGATCGAATCGGCCAGGGTGGGTGGCCGGGCCCCCTCTGGAATGAAGATCGTCAGACATGGGCAGGGATTGACGACACCACCCCCCTCAACCCTGAAGACCGACTCGCTTCAGACCTCAGTCCATGCCCTTCCCCCCCCCCTCGCCTCCCCCCTCGGTGGCTAAATGGGAAATTGATACAGCTCCAAGAGCACTCGAGTACCTAGGTACAGTAGTCGCTGTGACAGCTGGAGCTGGTGAACAAACGAGGTAACAGGCTGCGAATTGAATGAACGAATGCAGTATGCAGAAGGTAGCATGCAGCTCTTCATGCAGAATGGCTGAATCATCAACGTTCCTAACCCTAAACGAGCTGCGCCGTGGTATCGTGGCATCACAAGTTGTCTCGATCGGTTGACTTTCGTTGAGATGTTACCATACCATACTCTGCACAGTATGAATGTACAAGATAGAGTTTGTTCTGTGACCTCACAGGTTCCTTCGTTAACTACTGTGACTATGGTGGCTACTGTTCGCAGCCTCTTCAAATGAAGGCTGTCTAGATTCTTTTCCTGTTTCAATTTCACGTGTGCGATAATTACAAAATAGTGGGTATGGGAATGGAATGGGAATAGGAAAGGGGACGAGGGGGAAGGGTGTATCCGGTCGCAAAGGCGTATTTTGACACCAAGATGGTACAGTACCGCACCAGAAAAAAAGTCAACGTCGCCGAACTTCTCGTCCAAGCCCGCCGGGTATGTCGATCGATCTGGCAGTGAGTGTCTGGGGTTACATCTTGCTAAGCGGTCAGTTAACTGTTTCTTTTTAGGAAAGGGGGGGCGACGGGGGGTATTTTTTTTTTTGCTTTTTCTTTTTGGTATTTTTATTCGACTGAAATTTGGATTTGGAAGCGACCCGACTGATTATTTGGGATGACCGTTTCCCGAATTCGGGATAAATGAGGCCACGGTCCATGTCCAAGTCAAGTGCAGGGGCCCTGTGATTGGCTGCTTGATACGATGGAAGATTGGATTCCAGGCAACCACATATGTTCCCTCCTCGACTCCTCGACCGCCCGCAAGGCTTGGGCTCAAGAGGCTAAGAGAGGTATCGGTGGTATCAATCACACACGCCGAGTGCTTTGTGCTTTGTGAGGCAATCTTGTGCCCATCCCTATCATTAAGTGCCAGTGCTATGGCCGGCAGTGGCAGGATGAAAAATCAAATCATTAAAATCCCCTGGACCTGGGCCTCTAAGTTCTGGTGCCCGCTGCTGCCGTCGTCGTCTAAAATAATCAATAGATTTGATTATGTATTATCATTCGAGAAATTTTGGTAACCAGCTTTCCAGCTTCTTTAGAGCAGGCTTGGCCGCTGTGACGTGCGTGCGAATGGGAAGAAAGGCACCGGGTTGTGATAGAGTGCTGAGCCAAACTCTCGTCGACTCTGTTCACTACTGTACAGTATTGAAAGTAAAAGGTCCCTGCTGCTGCGGAATTGTGGAATTGTTTTTTTTTTTTTGGGTTGTCTCCCCATCTCGTAGGGCTGCCACTTCTCCCAGACCATTCGCGGATGTAGCGCGGATCTATTCGTAGCAGGAACCAATGACACGAGGTGGTGTTTGGCGCTGCTTTACACCAGCAATCCACAGCCCCTGCACCCCCTCCAAGTCGAGTTAATTAATAGACATTGCCTATCTTGCCAGTGCCACCCATGGCTTCGTGGGGCTCTAGTGCCCATCACTTTCGTAAAATGGGCTGCCTGCTACAAATTTGGTCGATGCACCAGGCTGACCAGCCACAACCTACAGCAGTGCCAGGGGTCTTCTCCAACCCAGTCAGGCTAGTCAAAAGTCTCAACTCACTCAACTCATGCTGCAGAATGGCGGCCGGTGCTCTTTAGCGCTAGGCACGGCCGCTTTTGACCGTTTACTTCTTTCCATCATGATAGCAGGGGATCGAGCCAAGAGGCGCAGGTGGAGGTGTGGCAGCTAGGTTCATTGCCGCAGGGATTACATGCTGCAGCTGAAGCTGGGGGCCCAAGGATCCTGGGAAGTGGTAATGTAGGTTGCTAAAGTCCGACTGACTGCGGCCTTGCTTCTCTCCGGCACATTCAACATATATACTGAATCCAGACCCCGATTCAATGTTATACAAAGCTTTCCTTGACATCACTGACTTCCTCTTCCAGTACTCAACCAAAGTATCTACCACTTCTTACTTATATACTTGAGTATTTCCAGAAGCTTTGTACTTGGTTCACTGAACAAACCCCACCATGTCTCGACAAACCTACCCTTACTCCACAGCGACTGCTGCCAGACATATCACCAACCATGGCACCAGCAGTGCCTTCAGCAGCTCTGCCAATCCAGATGAGGACTGGACAAAGATATCTGATCTCGCCGAAAGAAGACGCATCCAGAATCGCATTGCTCAACGCAACTATCGTGAGTATCTTCCTCCAGCCTTCCGTCCTGCAAGCCACTGACACATACAATAGGCAAGAAGCTAAAGAGACGTTTGGAAGACCTCGAGCGACGGGCAGGATCAACCTCAGTGTCACCACCTCAGTCACATGCAGTTTTGGACACCCAGCGGCCGGGCGACAGCAAACAACAGTACAAGCGAAGCCCGGAGACCACTCAAAGACAAGTCGAAACCAGACAGATGCCCAACCAATATACGCCGCCAATGCAAAGTGAGGAGGAATTCCCAATGTTTTCTTCACATGGATACGAGCGCGAAGGATCAAGAACTCCTCCTCTCACCTACCACACATACCCTGCTCCAGAGGACATCAACTACGCGCCATACCCTTCGCAAGCATATCACTCTGACCGCTCGGTATCATACGGAGAGTACATACCCGCAGTCACTCTGCCTTCAATGATGCACTTCAACGACGCATTGAAGCGAGAAACACAGGACACAATGAGCCCCTACCATATGAGCTACTCTGGTGCTGTGCCAGTCATTGATATTCAGCAGAGTTATGGATATGACGATCCCACTGTAAGTCGAATTCCACGACATTTGATTGGGAGCCATCCTAACAGATGACGGTAGACACCACCTCTCTCCACCTCGTGGGATCACTCCGGGTCCGAATCGGGGTACCATTATCCAACCACACCACTGTCAATGCCAGCATCACCCCAAATGGTGCAAATATAAGATACGTTTAGTTTGGAGTGGAAACGCAGCATGGTAATGTGGAGAAGTGATGATTTCTATGTGGCACAAAAAGGAGTTTTAAAGCGCTCGACATTCGTTCTGAGAGAGCAGCGATAGCGGGATTGATTTTTGATTTTTTGGGAAGACATGGAAGCATGGCAGTCCGGTGTTCGTTCTTTTTTATCCACCTAATAGGTGTATTGCGGGGTTTTCTTCTGGTCTTTGCCCACTCAGTGTACATACCCAAGCTTTGGAAGGCTTTAGCGGATATCCAGCTAGGAGAAGGATAGCTCCAAATTGAGACAGATACGAAAAAGAAAAAAACTCGTTGCTCAACAACTCTTCTGCAGACTGCAAGATCAAAGCGTGCCTACCAGCCTGCTACACCAATGTGCTGGCACCAGCAACCTCAGAACTTTTGGAAGAAATGTTTCGTAGCATCGCGTGGCCCCCACCTCCTTCGTGGCGCTTTATCCTCCTCGTACATGTGAATCAATCACCTGCAGCCTTGCAGGGCCTTGCATAGCCTCGCAATAATATCTCACACAACCACGCCGTACCAACAACGGTACGGGCAGAGGAGTGGTCGGAGACTGGGCAGTCTCCTGAGCTTCCGTAGCGCAGCATTCGTGTCTGAGCCCTGGGCGAAAAATATTCAAATAATAATAATAATAATAATAATAATAATAATAATCTAGGTATCCGTACGAGCAGAGGCGGGGAGGCGGCACAGTAGGGAGAAAAGTCCAGTCCTTTCATGCTCCTCGCGTGTTTTTCCTTATTGCGTTGTACTGCTTCCCGACGGCGGTCTTCTGATTCGTTGCTTTCCGAATTGGGGGTTAGTGATCGTTGGGGTCGCAAATTTCGCAGCCTTGGGGCCTTTCCACACTCATCATGCTCATGACTATTCCTGGAGTCCTGGGCGTAGGGCAGTACTTCGTACAGTAGTGACTAGTGGGTGATCGGGTATCCGCTAAATCCGATGCCTGTTGATGACTATTGATGCAATTAATTGATGAAGTTTACATGTACAGCCGAGGGTCTCTCTAAAGACCGTCAAGTAGTTTAATTAGTTTGTTTCTGTATGGACTATAGAGTGCTGACATAAGGTCCCCTACCTCCAGCTACCGAGGGGAATTTGCTTGGCAAGGCTTGACATCACCACCACCACCACCACCACCACCACTTCGTCATTTCACATCAGCACTCAATTCCAACAACCAAAAGTCTACACCACAAACCAACAAACAAACATACATACAAATGCCTTCCACTTCCAATAACACGCAGACACTCTCGCTCTTCGGCAATGACAAGTGCACGACCCTATTACTATCATCATCCTACAACCTTACCTTGTTCAGACTTCCTTCCTGCACCTACACCTCCTAACAAATTCCTATCCGAACAGTCCGTGGTCGCCCCCCCCCTTGGATTGGACCTCGTCAGACGACCGTGTATGCGGAGGGTCCTTTCAGTCATACCTCGACTGCGACCCCTCTGCACCTACCACCGTCTTCTATGGAACACTCGACATCAAGACAATTGGCGGAGCGGGATTTGCCTCTCAACGGACTACCAGTGAAGATCGAGTATGGGACATCTCAGATTACGATGGTCTACTGCTAGACATCGCAAAGTCGGATGACAAGCAGTATGCGTTGACTTTTAAAGATGAGTTGCCGAACAGTCCGAATGGCCGAGAACAGGGTACTGTTAGTTGGGAATATGATTTTAGCGGACAGGCGAATGGTACTTCTCAGCAATTATTCATCGCTTAGGGTGAGATTAAACCAACTTACAGAGGCTAGGGGAAGGATGATACCAAGGCTTTAGACTTAAAGAATATCAAGCGGATTAGTCTCACGATGAGAAGGTACGACGTCTTCCTGTCTCTCGTATGTTACTTTTCCAGATCGAGTCACTGAGTTCTGTTGAGTAGTCTCCTATTTCGGCTGCAAAACTATGTTAATTATTGGACCTGGCCTAGGTCTTCATATTGGAGTCTATTCTCATTCGGGTTCATTTCATGATGCAACCGGAACTTGACGTCGCCCAGAGAGCGATGTTCTTTCTTGATTTTACTTTGCATTCGCAAATTCAATACAAGACCACGCTTACAAACATCTAGTTTTTTCGGCACACAAGAAGGTCCATTCTCTGTCACAATTAAGTCTAATCTCAGCAACCAAAAGCCATTTATTGCGAGAGGCTTTAAAACCCTTATATTGAGATGATCTGGACATGCAAGAGAGCTCTCAAAAGATCCTCGATGAAAAGACAAGCACAACATCACAACCAAAGTAGCAAGGTTGGCTCGGTTGGTTAGGCTCATGCATCATATCGTAGAACTACCTCGTCGTACCTACAATCTGAATAGATAGATATAAAATTGGTTAATCCATGTTGCTCTGCTGAGCTTTTTGTAGCTCCTACCCCTATTTTAGCGAGCAACGCCCTCCCGCAAGACGACCTGGCAATACACCCCGAATAAAACACCCTTAAAGAAAATCCACGCCTCGAAAACTACACATACATATCCCAATACTACACTAACATATAATTTCCAATTCAAATCCTTGAATCCAACCTGGTTTCTTCTTGAAAATGACTAACTTAACTCCCATGCGCGCTTCGGCCGAACACATTGCCAAAGTCTCCGCCGGAGTTGCTTATAATAAGTCCGACTCACCACCGCACGACGTAGACCCGAGGATGGATATCCACCCCACAGGATTCTATGTCATCATACCTACCTACTCTGCATAGGTAGGTAGGTAAATAATCATCTCACTCACAGACTCACTCGGCCAGAACGAGATTACAAAGCCCGATCACAAATCAAAAAATGCAAGTTTCGCATCCATGTAAAGACAAATCAAATCATGACTACCATAGACCGAATGACTCTTTGATTTGGATTTGCGTGCAAATTACAAATGCTGAGGATTGCTTACATGCTTGCTTTAGTGTCTTTCGTAGTGTACGTGTGTCGTATGTTGTGGACAGGAATGTATGGAATCACTGAGCTATTAGAGAGCACAACACGTACCCTTCTGGACCCTGACCACCCTCTAAACCATGAGGTGACGACGGTCGTATCGTATTATGAGTTACGGATTACGAATTCATAGGGCTGTCAAGGCAGCATGGGATTCCATCATTCTGGAATCATTCTGGTCAGGTTCATTGCAGTAGTCTATCTGTCTGTCGGTTTGTACAGTAGAGCGGTGTGCAATTTGGAGGGCCGGGGGTGCGGATGGGGAGTGAGATGTGAGACGTGTGGGATGTGGGATGTGGGACGTGGTCAGCATGCAGCCCTATGAAACTATGAAACTTTGTGCATGCTTACGGGTCGTTAGTTAGGTACGAAGGTACTCTACTTAAGTATACTTGTGCTGGCAAGTTATGGCATATCACGTCAGCACGGTAGTATCCGTGACTTACCTATCTCCTCACTAAGTATCACATAGTAGTGGAAATACATATAGAGCTAGTAGAGATCAACTCCCTTTTTTACTTAAAATATCTATCTCTTTTCTGTTTTTTTAGCTCCGAGAGCATTTTTTTGATAGAAAATGTGATTGGTTCTGCTTCATACATAGGATGACTGCAATGCTACGCTTCGTAATCTGTTTATTTTGAAATGTGATTATGAATGAAAGAGCTGAGTTGGCTTGTATGCAAAGAGCTGACGTAATGGATAAGAGTTAATAGTTGCGAGACTGGACGTTGAATGGCGGTGGCTTTGAGCTTGATTATTCGATTTGTCATATAGATTGAAAGACTTGCTTGTTTGAGGAATGGAATACCTTGGCTTAGAGCTGAATTGTGGACTCGGGGAGAGGTCTCGTGAAAATTGACTGATAAAGTAGGTTGCGAGAGTTTTGCGGGGATTGAAAATCCCATGTATCACTTAGAAGATTCTTTTTTTTTTTTCACATCACTCATTCGTGATCAATTGAATTCTCTTAATACATCATAAAGAGCTTGATAGGGTAATATCAAGTTAACGCGCCCAAAGCAACTCGAGAAGCTTTTCCCCCCATAAAAACCAATTCGAGTAAAAAGCAAGTAAACGCAGCAAAGAAGCATCCATCAACATTAAAAAGCTTAGCATGATCGTGAGACATCCGCCAAGCTTCAGTTACAATTAAGTGAAATGATTTATAGTCTCTCCCCCTTGGCAGCCTTCGCGTCACCGTACTTCTTCAGGCGGATAGCTTGGACGCTGATGAAGCCAGTGGTGTCGCTTGGAGCGAAAGCACCGATCTCGTCCATGGAGGACTCACTGGCATCGTACAGCTTCTCTGTGTCGGATGAACGTCCAAGAACGCTGAAGGTTCCCTTGTAGACACGGCATCGGACTTGACCGTTGACACTCTTTTGGGAGGCAACAATTGACTCCTCGAGGAACTCACGTTCTGGAGAAAAGTAAAGACCGTTGTAGAGGATCTTGGCGTAGTTGAAAGTGACGAATTGATCACGGAGAGCACGAACCTCACGGTCCATAACAAGACCCTCGAGATCAATGTGGGCGGATCGAAGGCAGGTCAAACCAGGAGTCTCGTAGCACCCACGGGACTTAAGACCAATAAAACGGTTCTCAACGATGTCAATACGTCCAACACCGTGTCGGCGAGCGATGGCATTCATCTCCAAGAAGAGCTCAACAGAATCAGTGATAGTCTTGCCGTTGGTGATAAGCTTGCTTGGTAGACCCTTCTCAAAAACCAATGTGAAGTCCTCTGGCTTATCTGGGGCGGCAAGTGGATCAACGGTCAACTTCCACATATCGGAAGGAGGAGTGACATCTGGGTCTTCTAGAATACCACTAGATAACAGGGAATTAGCATACTGATTACCCTAGCTTTTTCCAAGAATGAAAAGGTGAATTTGCTAATGGAATATATACTCACGCCTCATAACTGCAGTGAGCCAAGTTCTCGTCCATAGACCATGGCTTAGCCTTGGTGCTGCTAACTGGGATACCAGACTGCGCAGCATATTCAAGAAGATCGTTACGGCCAGCAAAACGCTCGTAGAAGACGGGATCGCGCCATGGAGCAATGACCTTGATAGTGGGTTGAAGAGCATAGAATGCAAGCTCAAAGCGAACTTGATCGTTGCCCTTGCCAGTGCATCCGTGAGACACAGCAACACAACCCTCCTTCTGAGCTACAGCGATTTGACGACGGGCAATGACTGGTCGAGCGAGCGATGTTCCTATTTCAATTATTAGCCAACTCCACTTTTGGTCTGTGTGGAAGACTCACCCAAGAGGTAAACATTCTCATAGATGGCGTTGCATTGGACAGCTGGCCAGCACTGTGTTCAGAAAAGTCAGCATAGTTTTCGACAATGGAGCAAAGTTCAAGCAGGCTCCAAAAGACAGAAATAAAGAGGAGCTCACAAGCTCATCAATGAACTCTTTTCGGCAGTCCTCAACATAGACAGCGCAAGCTCCAATCTTAGTAGCCTTTGCCTTTGCAGCCTCAAAATCCTCTGTGTATTCCTATCAGCTTTTTTTACGTCAACTACTATTGTTAACCTGTGCCTCGTACCTTCTTGTCCTACATCTGCCATGAAGCATACGACATCGTATCCGGCTATAAATTCACATAGTCAGTATATTGCTGTAGAAAGATACAGGAGAAGCAAGAGAAATATTAGGAGCAACAAATGACTCATAACTCTACAATGCACTTCAATTAAATTTCAATGAAATATTTCAAGTATTCAAACACACACCTTCAAGAAGCCACTTCAAGATACAGCTGGTATCCAGACCGCCGGAGTATGCAAGGCAGACCTGTTCGCTCACCGTCAGTTCAAGTCCGGTTTCGCTCAGATTGATAGTGGCTGCCATTGAGGAGTCAATCTTACCTTTTCCTTGGCCATGATGAAGGATCAAGTCAAATTAGGGCGTATGAGATTTTCGAAAGTCAAAGGAGAGGTGTTGATAGTGTGGTTGTTGAGAGTGAAGTGGTGAAGAAGAAGAATGGAGGGGTCTTTGGATGAGCAATGAACAAACATTCAAAAAAGCTGCCCCACATAAAAATCACTATCTTAGCGTCGCCCCCTCGTTCGTTAAAAAAGCCCCCTCTCCGTGTCAGTATTGGCCTGGATATGCAGCAAACATGGAGGGGAAAAAAAAAAGAAAAGAAAAGAAAAGAAAACTCTTCCTCTTCCTGCAGATTTCCAAAGTCATTGGCCCAAACTTTGCATGCCTTGTTTGCCGGGAAAGCTTTCCGCTACAAATGTACTAATTCCATTTTACGGTTACCTACCTATGCCATTCCACATCGACACGTGATCATTTACTGAAAGTTCACTGTCTTCAGCGCCTGTAACATAATAGGCGAGACACGTTGAGTTCCCGCTGCAAGCCTTACATTACAAGGAAGTTGATCACATATGCAAACTAAGTGGGCATATAGAGTCTTGAATTTCTACTCTATCATTAAGAACCACCTAGTTAGTTAGGTATCTCTTCCACTCATAATTGCATTCGCCTGAAGAAGAGTATCGCTGTCAAATCAAGAAAAGAAAACCTCACCAGCACACTATCCACCTTGCCGCTAACCGATGTTCGACATAATGATGACACCTCTGCAAAGTCAGTGCCATAAAAAGTCGGCCAAGTGATAGGTACCCAAAGCGTTTACTCCTCACCCTCCAATGGGGCCTCCTCCTCGTACTCCTCCTCTCCCTCAGAGATAGAGGCCTCCTGGTACTGTTGGTACTCAGAAACCAAATCGTTCATGTTGGACTCAGCCTCGGTGAACTCCATCTCGTCCATTCCTTCACCAGTGTACCAATGCAAGAAAGCCTTTCTTCTGAACATGGCAGTGAACTGGTCACCGACACGCTTGAAGAGCTCTTGGATGGAGGTAGAGTTACCGACGAAGGTAGATGACATCTTAAGACCACGAGGAGGAATGGAGCAAAGGGCGGTTTGCACGTTGTTGGGAATCCATTCAACGAAGTAGGAGTTATTCTTGTTCTGCACGTTGCGCATTTGGTCCTCAACCTCCTTCATGGAGACCTTACCACGGCTATAGATTTGTTAGCAATCAATGAAGAATGCAAGAGTGAAGTGTTGTATTGAAGACTTACAAGAGAGTACAGCAAGTCAAGTAGCGACCATTGCGGAAATCGGAAGCAGCCATCATGTTCTTTGGGTCAAACATTTGCTGGGTCAACTCTGGGACAGTGACGGCACGGAATGAATGGGCGCCACGGCTAGTGAGAGGAGCGAAACCGACCATGAAGAAATGGAGACGAGGGAAAGGCACCATGTTGACAGCTAGTTTGCGAAGATCGGAGTTAAGTTGACCCGGGAAACGAAGACAAGTAGTGACACCAGACATAACTGCTGATACCAAGTGGTTAAGATCTCCGTAAGATGGGTTGTTAAGCTTAAGGGTGCGCATGCAGATATCGTAGAGGGCCTCGTTATCAATACAGAAGGTCTCGTCAGAGTTCTCAACTAGTTGATGAACAGAGAGGGTAGCATTGTAAGGCTCAACAACGGTGTCGGAAACCTTTGGGGATGGGACGACCGAGAAAGTTGCCATCATGCGGTCGGGGAACTCCTCACGAATCTTAGAAATCAAAAGCGTACCCATACCGGCACCAGTACCACCACCAAGGGAGTGGGTGATTTGGAAACCTTGGAGGCAGTCACATCCTTCAGCCTCACGGCGGACAACGTCAAGAACCTGGTCAACGAGCTCAGCTCCCTCAGTGTAATGCCCCTTAGCCCAGTTGTTACCAGCACCGGATTGACCGAAGACGAAGTTGTCGGGACGGAAAAGTTGACCGAATGGGCCAGCACGGACAGCATCCATGGTTCCTGGCTCCAAATCGACGAGGACGGCACGAGGGACATACTTGTTTCCGGATGCCTAAATTCATTTGTGAGCTGCTTGTCATATCTACTAATATTATTTGGCGCCTACCTCGTTGAAGTACACGTTCATGCGCTCGAGTTGGAGGTCGGAAGTACCATTGTAGCTGATGGCAACGTCAGTGAATTACTCCCCAGCCTAAATCATAAAGTCGCGTCTTGAAGTTACTTACACACCAGAGCCGTCAAGGCCGTGCTCGCCTGAGATGGTTTGCCTGCACTAGTATTAGTATCGGGGTTGTTTGGTCGCGTTGGTGTTGACTGAGTGTACACACCAGAAAGCTGCACCAATTTGGTTACCCTGATAAAATGTTAATACGCAGCCTTGCACAGCTAGAATAGAAGAATGACTTACGCACTGTCCGGTCTGGAGATGAACCTATAGTTGTGGAAAGACATGGTCAGCTTGTAGTCTCCTTCTCCTGGAAGATTGAAGGTAGTGGGGTAGCAGTTCAGGGGTTGCCCCGACGCGTTGAAAGAAAACATGAGCGCTCTGCAGGTGTGAGAGGGAAGGACTTACGATTTCACGCATTTTGAATTGAGAAGAAAGCTTCTTGGATTGAGGATAGGATTCTGCAGTTGAGCTCTGAAGTTGATGGTGCAAGAGGTGTTGATGCTGGAAGCCTGGGGGGTTGTAGATTTGTTTTGGTCGAGGAAAGAACGTTCAGCGGTGTGCTTGTCGGTTAGCGTTGCGCTAAATATCCCAATTGGATTTAGCGCGTCTATGCAGGCCTGCCCAATCAACAACAAGCGACATCCGAAAGCACCAGCCATCAGCCATGGCTGGTTGAGGCAAAGAAAGTGCAAAGCATGCAAAGCCAAAATATATCCAACACGGTCAACAACAACAAACCACAACAACGTGACCTCTAACTTAATTCGCTTCGACCTCATCCGCCTCATCGTACACCATTTCTATTTCCTCATCTCATTGTAATACTTGTATCATGGAGGCTGAAATCAAGTCCTTTCTGCCCAATATTGACCCTCTACTCTCAGAGTATTCTGTGGGATACTTAACCCATGCTTCAAATGCATATACCGACGCCGACTCGAATGGCCAATCACCGTTAGATGAAGCTGCAACATCTATTACGGCGCTCCTGGTATCTGCTTCAGGAGATCCATCTCCAGAGAATGAGGCCAAGATCAGTCAGCTGGTTGGAAAGTGGGTAGAGAAGTTCAATGCCTCCAACATGGCAAACGGATCGCAGAAACAGGCCTCTTCAGCTGCGAGGCGATTGGATCAGGCTGTTATTGTTGGTGCGCAACGTAACATGTCTTCAACTCTAGGTGTGTCAACTGGAGGTGTGGATTTGGAGTCAAATAACACCCGCAAATTAGAGTCTAAGGTTGACCGGAAAAAGTTGGAGAAAGCGGAGCGTAAAATAGCAGCTAAGCAGAGCAAGAAAGTCTTCAAGGCCGTTGAGTACGAAGCTTCACGCCTCCTTAACCAACCAGATGATACCCAGTCATATGAAGAGTTCTTCATGGCAGTTAATCCTCTACAGCTCGGTTCAAGTGCGGGGCAGTCAAAGAGCAAAGACATCAAACTGGAGGGTATTGATGTCTCTATTGGTGGCCTAAGAATTTTAACAGATACCAGCTTGACTTTGGCTTATGGAAGGAGATACGGTTTGGTTGGTCAAAACGGTATTGGAAAGTCTACACTGTTGCGCGCCTTGGCACGGAGAGAGCTTGCGATTCCCACACATATTTCTATTCTTCACGTCGAGCAAGAGGTATTATTAGCCTTTTCTAGGTCCTAGTCACCGAGCAGAAGCTGATCCGTAATAGATTACTGGAGACGATACGCCTGCTTTGCAGGCTGTGCTGGACGCAGATGTTTGGAGAAAGCATCTATTAGCGGAGCAAGTTGTAAGCCATCCTCCATATCTTCGTTCATATACCTCCTTTCTCAGTTGCATACGCTATATTCAAATTTATACCCTTGTAGACTGTCTCCATATTAATTCTTCGTTGTATAGAAAATCAGCAAACAGCTCGCAGACCTCGAGGCTGAGCGGTCATCCATGGCAGACACCTCTGCAGAGGCCGGAAAGCTTGATAGAGAGCGAGAAGGTCTTGATCAAACCTTGGGTGATATTCAATCCAAGTTAGCTGAGATGGAATCCGACAAGGCCGAATCTCGCGCAGCGACTATTTTGGCAGGTTTGGGCTTCTCACCGGAGCGTCAGCAATTTGCCACGAAAACCTTCTCCGGAGGTTGGCGTATGCGATTGGCTCTAGCACGAGCACTGTTCTGCGAACCCGATCTCTTACTTCTCGACGAACCGTCCAATATGTTGGACGTTCCTTCCATAACTTTCCTTTCCAATTACTTACAAGATTATCCAAGTACTGTTCTTGTCGTTTCTCACGACAGAGCCTTTTTGAATGAAGTTGCCACCGATATCATCCACCAACACTCTGAACGCCTTGACTACTACAAGGGTGCTAACTTTGAGTCTTTTTATGCAACCAAGGAGGAGCGACGGAAGACGGCGAAGAGAGAGTATGAAAACCAGATGGTTGTCCGACAACATCTTCAAGCATTCATCGACAAGTTCCGCTACAATGCTGCTAAGTCATCAGAAGCACAGTCAAGAATTAAGAAGTTGGAGAAGATGCCTATCCTTGAACCACCTGAAAGCGAGTACAGTGTCCACTTTAAATTTCCCGACGTGGAGAAGCTATCACCTCCTATCGTACAAATGACCGATGTCACATTCGGATACAGCAAAGACAAGATTCTTCTCAAGAATGTCGATCTGGACGTGCAGCTCGACTCTCGTATTGGTATTGTAGGACCGAACGGAGCTGGTAAAACAACGGTTCTCAAACTCCTCATTGGGAAACTGACTCCCACATCTGGCCTCATTTCTCAAAATGCTCGTCTGCGCATTGGCTTCTTCGCCCAACACCACGTCGATGCCTTGGACCTTACCACCAGTGCTGTGGGATTCATGGCAAAGAACTACCCTGGAAAACAAGACGAGGATTATCGTCGACATTTAGGAGCCTTTGGTATTACCGGGATGACTGGTCTTCAGAAAATGGAGCTTCTTTCTGGAGGTCAAAAGTCCCGTGTCGCTTTCGCCTGTCTCTCTCTACAAAATCCTCATATTCTGGTTCTTGACGAACCCAGCAATCACTTAGATATTGAGGCGATGGATGCTCTTTCAGTAGCATTAAACCAGTTCCAAGGTGGTGTCTTGATGGTTAGTCACGACGTTACGATGTTGCAGACTGTGTGCACAAGTCTTTGGGTCTGTGACAATGGAACAGTAGAGAAATTCCCAGGCGATGTACAATCTTACAAGAAGAGAATCACGGCGCAAGCAGATGCTGCTGGCGTTGCAGCTCAACAAAAGTGATAGACATTTATAGAAACCAAAATACATTTCGTGAAATATGGCACCGCTCCTTGACCAACTTAATTTATGTAATGTCTAACTTTAACCTGACTTAACTAGCTCGCTTTATTTGGTCTAAGAATCTTGACACCGCTTTGAACCAGACTAGTAATAAAGTGCTGTATATCTTCATTCGATCCCTTTTCAACTAAATACCCAATTTCACCAAAGGGTCCAAATCCCCAAAATTGCCAGCCAACACCAAATAAGCCTTCCAGCCGACACCTTGCCTGCAACACTTTTCTTCGTAGCAGACGGCATCGACGCTGTTCCTGTAACCGTTCCAGTAGACCCCGTCTTCATCAAAACATAAATCTCCCCTGTACTATCACTACCAACAAACAATCTACCCTGTCCATCCAACGCCAACCCAACAGGCCGAAAGCACCTATCAGGGCAATTCTCGTTGTCAGCATTAGCAAAGATATCAGATGTAGATTTCTGACTATCGGCAGCTACCAACGGAGATCCAGCACCATCGAATGGGATTACAGAAACTTTATAGCCTACGGGATCTGTTCGATCCCAGGATCCGTGGAATGATATATAGGCATCGGTTCCGTTGGGAAGGAATTTTATGTCTAGGGGTGCCATGTGTGCTTGGAATGTCAGACGTGGTGGGACTGTATTTGAGGCGCAGTAGGTGTCAGTTATTGTGTTGTTACTAGTTGCATCAATCGTCATTTGACTTCCCACTGTTAGGTTATCGGCATTAGGAATACTAGTATTCCAAACTGCGAAGCAATTGGGATAGCCGTAATTTCCTCCTTGGTTGTCGGTGGTGTCGTTTAGGAAGCCGTGGTAGTTCATTTCTTCGCCGGGGTTGTTCTGATGGATATCTATTCCGTCGCGAGCTACCTCATCAGCAGAGTTTTCCACCGAGTAAATTCCTCCCGTTACTGGTTCTTCGGCTACGCCGACGGAGTTTCGTAGACCCCATCCGAGGAGACGGCCTTGGGTAGTGAAATCATAGGGTGGTGATGTGTCAGTTAGATTGTCTACTTTGAAGGCTTTGATTTGGGAGTGTCCTGAGCTTAGAGATTCGGCTTCCATGTCGATGTTGGAGTTGCTTCCTCGACAGACTATTAAGGCACCACTTTCTTTTTGGGACATGAGTAGAGTACGGGTCGTATGGTCGTCGTTACTCATTCCTGAGATTAGGGTCTTGTTGGTGTCGCTCACTGTAATGGCAGTGGCATCATAGGACCAGGAATAAACAGCATCCGAAGAGGATGCATAAAGGTTCTTGCTATCTTGCGATAGGGCAATACCATGATTTAACTAGGAAAACATTGGTGACAAAACACACTAAATAGATACTTGATAATGACTTACAGAGGTTGAATTTATAAGGTATGTTGTTTTCACTAGTTCTAAGCAAGTCCCTCCTCCGTCGTCGAATTGCAAATGAACTATGCCTTCATTTTGTTGCACAACAAGAAGTCCACCATTTCCATCAAATAGAATACCCCGAGGTTTGGTTAATCCTTGAGCAATCAACTGAGCTGACCATCCATCGCCGACTAATGGAGCCGGATATGATGCCATCAAATTTGAAATGCAATCAGCGGCGGTTGCTGTCCTTATAAGAGTTATGAAGGGGATAAAAGCATGATCAATCGTATTATGGAACTTCATCTTCGCGATATTATGTAATTTGAGACCTGGAGTTGATTTCAAATATCCTCACCTTCCTTGATGGAAATCGCAGTTTCTTGAGGTCGACTTCAAGCCTTGTTCTCATACTTGGCATACATCCGCACACCCGGCTGGTAAAAACGCCACAGCTATAAGACCTATGAACACCCACTCATCATCAATGCAGTATCTCTTGAAGATACGGAAACAAGAGCCAAGGCGGACATAATTTAACCGACGGCTAATTTATCTCGCCTATCTCGTAGAAATATTAATCTTACATTTGCGAGACTGCATACTTAAATATTGGTTGGCTATTGCCATGACTGTCCGCAATACTAAGCACCTGAATCGTTGATGGCCGCCATCTCTAGTTAAATAAACTGGTCAAATCGGTGGTTGACGGGACTCCACTCTTCGCTCGAATCGATCTTAGAATTTCAAGCTAAGTAGGTCACAATGTGACCCTTTAAATATCATTCGGTCGTCAACTTGGAATCAGTAACTCAGTCAGAGTGTAATAACTGTTGCTCCTGATGTAGAATTGGCAACTGTCCGATTCATTGCCAATGGCCCATGGCCGCTAAGCAACAAATGAGAGGTAGTGCTTGTCCTGTGGTCATTATCACTTGTTCAAAAGAGGGAAAGAAAGTAGGGACTACTGGTTGTGCTGAGATTAGTGCTCGTTGTATTCGGTTCGGTAGTAGCGACTCGTGTAATAAAGAAAGAAGAAAGAACAAAACAAGTTACTCTCTTCGACATGATTGAGCAAATTCCCCTTATCTTCAGCAAGTATTTTGGCCTGCGTTCTGCTAGTTAACTTCAATAGTGCCTTTCAATACATGGATGCTTGTCGAGTCAACAGATGCATGCGTTGTCCGGCCTTGTCCTGAACACCTTCGGTCTGTCTCTCTTTCGGTTATGGTGGGTAATTTGACAATACAGATATCGTCTTATGTGTCGTAAAGATGTCCCAAATGACAGTAGAAAATGCTTATCTATTGCAGAATTGTAGTTTCAAACATGGGCGAGCCTAGCAGCTCAAAGAAAGCACCATGCGCCATTGAGTTGGGAAGAACAATGCTCCCCAACAAGCTGCTGTGAGGGGTGACTGGGCAATGACATTCAATGCTCGGATTAGCTCGACTGACTAGCATGTTCTTCGATATGGTTCTCAAGGTGACATTTTTGCTTCACCTAGAGGTAGGTATTAGGGAGTTGGTGTGAATGAGTAATGGCTACTGCAGAGGAAACATATTTAGTAAAGTAAAAATGGCAGCCGGCATGCAATCAGCGGCTGCAATTTTGACGGCAGAGCGTAGTGGTTCAATGACAACGTCCAATGTACAACATGATAGATCTCTCTGCGGCACTCCTAATACATTTTAGTTATTGTATCTAGCGTCATTACCTTTCTCTTACCTACCATGAGCGAGCTGAGAAGACGCTTAGCGCATTTACGATTATCGGTCTGTCGACCATGAAGTCCGTCTTCATTAGGTATTACTGCTTTTGTCAATACTGGAATGATTTGAACATACGATTTGGGATGATATGGCAGGTCCCCTTGGTCTCTACAACCTTGCCAATTCGCTACACGATACACGGATAATTGTCTTCCTGCTATAACTTCCAGACATGGGCAGGACAACAAGATCCGTAGTTGTATTCGCGGTAGGTAGACAGAACTTCGTTCAATTCAGATTCGCGATGCTGAGGAGAACGACTGGCCGTAGACGAGCTGCTCAAGATGCTTGAGGAGATTTCATGCGAATCCCAGACTTGCTTGAGAGCAGGATGTTGTCGCATTGTATTGTCTGTTCATACTTTTGAGGTTGATACGTAGGTAGTTGTCATTGGTTTGATACCTTCTCCTCAAAGCATGTCACGTTGCCATCCAGGTTCTCAAAGAACAGGGTCGCATCCAACAACATCTGGGGCATCACAAGACCAGCTTCGAAGGTTCCTATACAAGGCAGTATGTCTTGGAAAAGGGCCAGATGGTAGTATATGATATGGGTTTTATGCACGTGGAATTGTAATGAAGTATCAATTGTTGAGTAGTACTAGCAGCGCCCATAGAAAGTTTCCCCGTTTCTTGTCTGCCCTGTGCAAACCACCTAGCAGTTAGTCTAGAGCTGAACCAGAGTTGTCAAGAAAGGATGTCGTTTTCGGAGTTGCAACCCAAGGAATTATTAGTCTCTCCACAAGTTCAATTTACAAGTGCACAAAACTCGAGACTTGATAAGGCGTAGCTTAGGAAAGTCAACGCTGATGCTAAGTTCACGACTTAGCTACTCGGCAAATTAAAAGGGGTAGTCGTTTCCTACATACAGTACTGCTAGGTACCTTTCGCACCAAAGTATACCTCCTAATGGAAGATATCTTAGTAAAATGGCTTTCAGGCACCCCCTCTCAGGTGGCTTAACTAGTATGTAGGCCATCACACAGCTTTTTGAACTTGGGGGCTTCTAGAGCTGCACACTGACATTGCGCCGCTGGTAATGACAGAGTCTTATCGGAGACAGACGGCTAGTGCTACTGAAATTTTGACTTATACGCAAATACCAAGTCTCTAGTTCCAGGTAATATGGTACATTACAACACATTACCTCACCCTGCTCTAAAGTTGGCTTTGGAATAGGCAACATTACAGCCATCTCTCTATAAGTACTACGCCCCTGATACCCGAATACCAACACAAACCACCAAGATGAAACTTACTTTGGATTGAATCTTTTTTAGTATTGCCGACAGTATGTTTACTACCGTCCAAGTCAAATCTTACCAGCTTCTTAAAGATACTTTAATGACCTTCTATAGATTATGAGTAATTGAGCCAGAATGGACAAACGCTTCTAACGCCATCAGGCGCTCGAGCGGTCACCAGCGCTACAACGAGGTCAGGTTTTTCTCCTAGGAAAGCAGATTGCTCAAGCTTCCTCCTGACCACAGTGATACCGAAAGCAGCTTCAACATAAGATACCAGCAAAGCCATGCCTCGTGTTTATACTAACAACCTATAGTATATTCACCAGCATTATAACAGTCACATCTACGATGGGTGCAGCAGTGAAACATGATTCTCACCAAGTTATCGAGCAAAGACAGGCCACTTTGACATCAAGTTCTGATCCGGCATACGCTAGTGTCTGCTCTGGTGCACTTTGATATAGCAATGCTTGTTCATGTTTTGGTGTTACTGCTTCGACCATGGTTACACCAATAATCACCACCACTGTGACTGCAACGGTTTTGCCCAAAGACGGGAAATACCGTTTGCGGCGCCGCCTGCTATGCCCTGCACACCTCCAACGCAAGTTATGGTATCTGTCGCAATGCGGTAAGACCATAAGCCATTCTCGTCCCATACACTCAACTGACACACTTCTTCAGTGCTCTTCCGGCCTCCAGTGTACATCTGGCACATGTCAAGGTCAAACCGCAGCCCCAACAAATGGCCTGAGCAACGGGTCATGTCAAACTGCCCAATGCAGTGGTTCCTTCATCTGCAGTGTGCAAGAGAACACTTGCGACTCTAATAATGGAGCCCCATGTGTCTGCTACTCCAGTATTTCTCAAGGCAATTTTTGCAGCAACAGCACATCGTGCAATGCCATTTGTGCTTTTAATGGCGATTGTGGAAAGGATAGCATTTGCCTAACTAATACTTGCAGTAATAATGGCAATACTTGTAGTTCTCTGGGAGAATTCGACAGCTGTGTCAATTTGTCTAATCCGGCTATGATGCTCAAGAGGGGTTTGGGACAAGACAGGAGACAATTCAAGCAGCGTATTTAAATACTACAACACATCTTTGTCACTCAGTTAGCGAAATATGTTACGCAGTGCAGAGAAATGTGCTGTAAGTAATGGTCTTTATTACTTTATTCAGATCTACTAAGACCTGGTTCTTTTTCTAATCACAGAACGCCGACATAAGAGTCTCCCAGGAACTGAACATGCCAGTAATGCTTCTTCTCTCAACCGTCGACGTCAGAGCACTTATCAATCATCCAGAAAGCCCTTTTCTGCTTCAGCTACCATCCAAGGATAGACCACAGTACCTCGCTCGATCATATTTGGAAATGACACATAAGCAACGCATCCATCTTGACAAATCCACCAGGATCTGCTGAGGACAGCAGCATTTACTTCTTCAAGTGTCATCCCAAGGGCCAGCTGCCTGACCCTCGAGTAATCGCAAGCATGAAACTCCGAACAAGCCCGCTCCCATCATTAGCAAACCGACCTTTGTAAGTCATGACCCTCAAAATCCAAAGACCTGCCTAGAAGGAGCTTCCAGAAAACCTCATCGATTCTTGTCTGCTTCCCATATATAGCGTAGGCGTTGTTCTTGCGATGGAAAATTCCTGTTGGTTGAGCATTATGTCAATGGCCCTGTCGTTGTCTTAGCAAGCAGACATCTGGAAGATCCTAAAAGGATAATCCGGCATGCAATCAAAAGATTGCTCTTCGTCGACCTATAAAACCAATTTTTTGATTTTGGTTCTCCACAGAAGACAATTACCGAGTCTTCTTAAATGCACTCCATGGCTTTTGAGACGAGGACGAAGAGGAAGAGGAAGCCGATGCTGAAGAGGAAGCAGAGGCGGATCTAGATGGAGATTTGAATTCCGAAGATGGAGCCATATTGATTAATGGCAGTTCTTTGTGGCTGCTCGCGGCCTTCTTCTGACCGCGTGTAGTGGAGAGGGAGACGCAGTATGGTGGAAGCATCTTGGCTGTTGTGTTGAGGCTAGTGGTTGTAATTTGATATTTGAAATGTGTACCTTTGTACGTGGGATGATTGTGGTTCTTATGTTGTAGTCGGTAATTGGAACTGTTCTTCTGAGTAAGAAAAGTATGATGGTTGGTTGATTGATTGATGTAGTAGTAGCAAGAAATATCAATTGGATGTCTCTTCGTCTACATATATACAGCGTATGCTCTCGTATCAATGGAGATAAATATGCAAGTATATATGTATATATATATATATATATATAATCCTTATTTCTAATCCGAAGTTATGATGATAACATCAGTGATGATGACTCTTCAATAAAAAAAAAAACAAGGACATAACTCGGTCGTCGGTCTTTATATGTAATCACCATCAACGCCATCCATTATTTTTGCCTTTGCCTCTAGAGCGGATGCCTGTCACGCCGCCTGTGCTTAAGTTGTCAGGTCAGGTTGGTGGAGGGGAAAGAGGAGCCGTCGGGGCGTTCGCGTTTCAAGACCCCGCTATCTCCGACAAGCCGGGTTTAAAAATGGTCGAGAGATCCACGAAGAGAACCTTGTGTACGCAGCAGAAAGGTTTTGAAAACCGGCACCATCCCATTAGATCCGAACCATATTATTGTACTTTGTAACCAAAATGTACCCAAGTGTACCACCAAGGCGTCCAAAAAATATGCAAAAAATGCAGAAAAAATGCAAAAGTGCAAAAACGCAAGAAAGGGCCCAGTTTAAGATGGGTTACCGAGCCATGCAGTGGTATCATGCAGGCCATGCACCTTCTGCTAGATCTCTTTTCTAAAACACCTTTGCGGACGCTATTTTGTTAGTTAGTTGCGTGATCGAGCAAAACGAGACCAGTGATTCTCTCGGATCGTATTTTGGACTACTGGTAGTGCTTGCCACTTTCCTTGCGTCTGCCAATTGATTGACAAGCACGTGTCAAAAAGTATGTTTGCAAGCAGACTTTTTGGCTTTGGGCTTTGGGCTTTGGGTCTCGATTGGTCTTTTTATTTCATTTTTTTTTTTTTTAATTTTTCTCTCTTTTTTTCTTGCATCGCATTAGTAGATCTGGTGGTTGATTCACGTTTCGGCTTTTGAAGCTGTGCTCTACTTACTGTGTCATAGTTGCCCGTCAATATTATACTAGCTATGCGAGTGGATCTAGATTTCTTGACCTTCGTCTCTTGAATCTTTGACAGGTCTTGGATTCACTTCATCTTCACTGGGTATGGATCACGTGTATGCAAAGTACCGTGGCATGTACAGTACTGTACGTAACGGAGTTGAGTGGACTGTGGAGTACGGAGGGTACATAAGAGACAAGTGCCAATCTCTTGTGGATGGATATTCTGTGTTCCACTTTCTTGACCCCCCCCCCCCCCCCTTTTTTTTTGAAATACTTGAGTACCGCTACATGGAAGCATTTCAAGTTTCGGTATTGAAAATCCCCTTCCTTCGCAACAAGTAATGGTGCAACTCTATTCTTATCCAAGTATTGAGTAACACTGAGAGTGTCTTGGCACTGCCTGCTGCTCTCGGTCGGTTCAAATCACTTCAACTGTACTTTGTACTGACTCGAGAGTTGAAATCGGAAGCTATTGTCTGAGCAAGTACATCCTGAAGTCAGCGATGCGAACCTGGACGGTTTCAAATCAAAAGGTGTATGAAGTACTTAAGTGCTGTAAACAGTTCGGAACTAACTAGATGCAGTACGTTTCTAGATGAATTCGTGGTAGGCTTGTGGGGGCGGATGGAGGCGGATAACTCTTTACCTCTTATTTTATGCAGCGTGGCCCTAGTGGCTTTTTGATAAAGTATAAGTACGGAGTAGTTGTTAACTTATCGGGTTGTAATTGAAAACGTCACCTCTGCCACTTGTTAGTATAGTGGCATCTTTTCGGTTTCAGAATTTACTAATGTTGGGGAAAAGCTTTTGGTAGGTGTTGTTAGGCTTTGAAATTGGAGAGGTTCTTCTGATTTGGGTAAGTGATTGAGTGGAATTTGGAGGAGCGGCTTTAGTTCTTGAGATTAAATAAGGTTAGGTAACGTGTTTTCGGGGTCTCTGCAGGTCTTTACTCAAAGGCTTATCGAATTCACTATTCCTACAACACCATCTGACCCTTCGGTTTCGTCAATTCGGTAAACTTGTCCCAAATTCACATAATTCTAACTCTAGTTATTGCTCTTCTCTTTTTAACGCTACCATAACCGAGTTACTCAACGAGGTACCTAAATCAAGTGAGTTGTTCAGTTAAGTCTTAATTCGAAGAAAAGCAAGTCTGCTTTAAAGAACCTATGCTGCAAACGACGGCTTGTGTTTTCATCATCACTAGGTAAAAAGCGGACACGACCCCCCAGTTTTGATAGCGTTCATATGAAACGTAGTGCTCATTACTCCAACAGCGTATGATAGACTACCACAACATCAACACCCAACCCTGAACCCACTCATTGATAACTCAAAGCCAGCACCTCAGGCAACCTATTATCTAAATCCAAAAGACACTGGCCAAAAAGTCCATTAGCCCAAGAGAACCATTGTCTGGTCCAATCACTCTGATCAAAACTATTAATGCTCTCATGCACCAACCCAAATCCATCAGTACTGGAAACTATTTCTCTTAACTCGCCTTCAATCTCAGTAGCATTTTCACTGGTAAATATCCTGATGATACTCGCCATAGGCCATGCCCTTCCGAAGCCTGCATGAGGTCCGCCTACAGCATTAATTACTGGGCCTCGCATGAAGTAAGGATTGTTTTTACTGAGAATGAAGGATCGCGTTGCCTGATAGACGGGGTCGCTGAGGTTGAGGTAGCCGATGAAGGGAGCTGAGAGTAAAGAGGGGATATTGGCATCGTCCATTAGGTTCTGAGATCCGAAACCATCTACTTCGTAAGCATAGATTTGGCCGTAGGTTGGATGGGTGATGATTCCGTATTGTGTAATTGCGGAGCGGATGCTATCAGCGAAGTTATGCATCTGGTTTGCTAGGCTGTCTTGCCCGCTGATGGTGGCCATGATTTCAGAGGCTGATTCGAGGTAGCGGGAGAACATCATGTTGGCTGGGATGAAGAGTTGGTAGATTGTGCTATGCGAAGATTTTCAGTTGAATGTTCGGTTGGAAGGTTGAAGGGCTTCTTACGCATCATCACTTGGTCTAAAAGCCGACCTGATTAAACCTGTGCCTTCTTGCACAGGGTTCCCAACTCCGGCATTATCCAAAGTCTCCGTCCCTATTGTCGTGGTTCTCTCCCATGTATACGGGCTGATGTTCACACTGCCATTACTAGCATAAGTGCCTACCAAGAGTGCTTGAGTAGTACTCAAAATCGTTTCAATAGCACTAACCCACTCAAACTTCCCAAAGAACTCAGCGTCTCCCGTTGCTGTATAATAATTGGTGGAGATTTCCAAGAAAGCCGCGAGAGAATCGAGCTCCCATTTACACTCAAAAGCAGTCTGATTGGATACTGATGGAGTGAAGTCATCTGGGAGTGCTTGGTTGACCTGGGGTGAGAGCCCAGATTCGACAGGCGGCTGGAAGGAGTTACAATGCGGGCCTAAATTTATATAGCGTGCTTGGAGGTTGATGACACCACGGTAAAGAGAGGCGAGGGAGTCATAGGAGGAGTTTGCAGTAAGGAGCGAGAGGTAACTTTGCATCTGATTTGCGCTGTCACGTAACCACATCGCATTGCTATACGAAACCAAACGTCAACGGCCTGCTTTAAGCGAAGACACCAAAAAAAAACAACAACAATTAATTGTGAGGAAGGCAACTCACATATCCCCTGTAATTAAAAACGTCAACTCCTGATCCGTAGTATTGGCAGCAAAGCCTTTCCACTTAACAGCCGTGTCCAATGAGTTGGGAAAGGAATTCTCAAAAAGTCTGTAGAGGTCAGGATCCTTAATGACACCAGCCATCTTCGTAATTGTATCCTCTACAAGCGACGAGTTGAAAGTCCGACATGCTGGATCCGGTCTCATGTAGGACAGATTGTATCTCCCTTCACTAAATGGCGCATGGTATTGCAGTGCATAGTCGGAATAGTTGGGACAGTCCGCAGCCTTGACCGTGGACTGGGTGGAGAAGAAGGAGAGAGCAGCGGCTGCAAGACTAAGAACAATCATGGTTGACACTGTGACGTGAAAGGTCCAAAAACAAAACAAACCAACCACGACGCCACGCACAGCTTCACAGACTGGACCTCACATCTTGTTTATATAATAAATGTTTATATGGGGGGAAACTTGCTCGCCTCGCCGGCTGTCGGGTGTTCATCGTCAGGTACTACTTTACTTTTACTTTACTTTACCATACTGTACAGTGCCAGATGACTTGACCCCGCCATCATCCCTGTCTCGTCCCCGCACTTTTTCACCAAAAAATAACAAAAAGTTGAGATTAATTGGAGCTTTGGATCACTTTCCCTGTCATCCCGTGCAGCAAGCATATCGATGTTATTTAATAAATTACCAAGAAAAATCAAAATCAATGGAGCTATGCAAGTTACAGTACCGGTACTTTTGTACAACGTTACACCTTGTCTGTCATTCTGGAGTGGGATGAGCGGATGAGGAGGAGATGCGAGAGATAGGAGGGGGAAACATTTGTACTGTAAACGTCAAATTCCACTCTTGTAGGTAGTCAACCAAGGACAAAAAAGCTAAAACCTGCTGATTTTTCTTGTATATATATATATACACAAATATACCAAACTATATTTGTGCCTCGCTACTAGATAAACATTCTCATACTAATCGGTCTGGGTTTGGATTGCAGTTGCTACGGTGATAGAAACCCAGCGCATAATCCATTATCTTATTAGAAGTCACCACCCAACCCTCCTCAGAATATTATATTAATGCAATACCCTCCCTTCCCATCCTACCCTAGTGAGAGTATTATTACAACGAATAGCCCAGAGAGCACACATCATGAGCCAAATGCACGCTTTTTCAATCAATGCCACCACTCGCAACAAACCGTCCGAGGAGATCTCGGTCCAATTCCCGTCCGTACCTTATACGAGCCCAAATTGACCTTTTCGCCATCACTCCCTCCCTCAAACTTACTCCAAAGTTCTCCCGTAGGCGTCACCATTATTAGAGGATCATGAAAAGAACCAGCCCCCTCTGTCCCAGAATCCGCCCTTGTACTGAGCCTGTTGCCGAAGCTCAGTATTCTCGATTCCCCGAAGCAAAAAGTCCAGTCTGCTGAAATTGACTGGCTTTAATATCCATGCATCAAATCCACACTCAATATACTCAAACCGATTCTCTTCCGTTAGAGATGCCGATACGGCCATGATAGGCACGCGTGGCCGAATCTTTCGCAGCTCTACTAGGCTTTTCTCAACCCTTCGAATCATTCTTGTTGCTTGATGTCCATCAACCAGTGGCATCTGTACTTGGTTAGTTAGTATCTAAAGCTTGAGAGATAATCTATCTACCTGGAGATCCATCAAAATCACATCGACACTTTCGGGCTTCGAAACAAAATAGTCATGGCACGCTTGTCCGTCAGAAGCAATCTCAATTGTATGCCCAACCTTTGACAACCTCCGACTCATTATCTTTGCATTGATTGGGTTATCTTCAGCAATAAGCACAAATAATGGCTCTATTGGCGGGTTTATTTTCTGTGTATCAGGGAAGAACTCAAAGGGAGCTTTAATGGGAGTAGTCTCTGCAGTGCTTGTGGTCCCTTCCGCCCATCCTGACCTGGAGGATGTGATTGATCCCTCGGCAGCCCTTACAAGTTCTGGTATAAACCCTTCGAGAGAATCCTTTTTGCCCAGAGAGACATTTTCCACGGACGACCTGCGAAGGCTAGCAACGGATTGTTCTGGAGAGGAAAATCCAGAGGGAATTGATTCAGGTCTTTGATGGGCATGCTCAAACGGCAGCTCGATCCCAAAAATGGTTCCCTTCCCCAGTTGACTTCTTACTCGGATTTGGCCATTCATATTTCGAACATATCGTGCCACAACAGCAAGCCCAAGCCCCAGAGGTTCTTTGATGACCGGTCCTCCCGCTGATGCCGGTGTGGAAGCAGTAGATGATCTGTTATCTTCGTCGCCTAGTACTTGCTCAAACTCCTGGAACAGATCATCGAGTTGCTTCTCCGACATTCCAATTCCCGCATCCTGCACTGTGATTTCGATAACAGAGCTGTCTTCTCTGATCTTAAGCGGGCGGATATCGACCTTGATACCACCTTCATTCGAGTTCTGGAAAGCATTACTGATGATGTTTGAAAGTGTCTGTCGTAATCTCGCAGAATCACCCTTGACCATTTCTGGAATACCTGGGTGAGTTGACACAGTCAAATCAAGATTCTTGCGCATTGCCTCTTTGCGAAATGGGGTTATAACATCAGAAACTAGGCCTGTCAGCATCAAAGGCACCATTATGGAAGACGCTTTACCTGTAGTGGTCAGATCCAATATCTCGTCCACAGAAGCAACTCGGCCATCTTCAACCTTTGTCAAGTTCAGAAGATCGTCAATAACGTATATCAAAGACCTAGAAGCTTTGTGAGCCTTTTCCAGTATTTCACGTGTGGCGTCATCGATTGCGCTTTCAAGTCCGATCTCTAGATAATTGACGATTGCGTTGAGGGGAGTCCGAACTGCGAGCATTAGCAACGCTAGCTCGAAAAGCTACTAGAGATTATGATCACCTTCGTGAGAAGAATTCTGGAGAAGAAGCCGAGTCATTCGATTCTTCTGTCCTGTCGATTCCTTTGAACGCCATACGTCCATGAAGTCTTTGAGGATAAATGCAGTGTCCACTGCAAGAATCACTTGTCAGAGTTATACCTTTCAGGAATAATGCCAGGAAACTACTGACTTTGGTCTTCTGTCCACTCCCCTGACAAACCTACGACCGACTCCGTCCATCGCTTGAAACTCCCTCTTGGTTCAAGATACAAGCTTCCTGGTTTTATTACCTTCTCGTAAGGGTTTCCTGCCCATATCACCTCTTTCAACTGACCCTTCCTAAAAAAAACGATGAAATCATTTCCTCCAATTGTTAAGGGAATGAAAAGCAGTCCTGTAATGGTGTGGATCCCTGGAGTATATTTCAGGTCCTTGAAGTCCGTGTTGATGTTCTGCGAAGCAATAATCTCGGGCATTCGATTGCTCTTTAGATGTGCAAGTAGCGCGAGAGCCTGAGAAGGAAAGCAGTTAGCACTAGCCGACTTGAGAGCAGAGACAAGAGTTCAAGAGTCGCTTAATTCCATGAATCCCTTGCCGAACAGTGAATTACTCTCTGCTCAAGTTGACCGAATTACTCAAGTTAAGTGAGCTGATTTGCCCAAAACATGAATTAGGGACGGTATCATGAATTGAGCCACTTATGAGCACGTCGACACAGCTCGAGACTAGAGCGACGCTCTTCGATGATAACCCGTTTTAACATTGAGATGAACCACGCACCTCTCTGTATGGGTCCAAGCGGCCAATAGCTCTAACTTCCTCTTGAATACTGAGCAGTCCAAAGTCTGCACCGAACACACGCAACAAATCTGTAGAAGAAGCGGTAATAAAACCAGAAGGGTTCTGCCTTGACGGCATCGTAGAATGTGGCTTCCGTGCTTGGAGTCTCTTTAGCATAAGAAGGCGATCAATATTTGTCGAAGCACATTCTCCAATATTGCGGCAAAGCTCACGAATGGGGAGCGATACGCGGAAACCTTTGTGACCATAATGGTGGCAAGCGACTAAGCCCCAAAGGTCACCGTCTATAACAATAGATATCGACATTGAGGAACGAACTCCCATGTTCTTGAGGTATTTCAGGTGGATAGGGGACATAGCCCTAAGGTAGCTGTGAGTGAGATCTAGCGGCTTCTCGAAGTCGGTTGGATCCCGGCCTAGAAATCTTGCCGATTCTTCATCTCGGTCATAAAGGATACGGATTCTATTAATGATGTAAAGATCACGAGCTTGCTTCGGGATATCAGAGGCTGGGAAGTTCAAGCCTGTGCTCCAATTAGGATCCAACTGCATGATAATACTTTTCTGCTTACCTCTAAAGAGATCATCACTGGCCTTAGGATCTATGAGCCTGGACGTTCTCAGAGTTAGTAATACTTCTTTCGGTTGTATTTAAGAATATAAGACATGATTTGCGAGCTTTCACACATGTTCTAACCTCTAGAGTCATGTCTCCAATCGTATATATCAGCTCAGACAGAAAATTGTGGCTCAGAGAATATCCTTACTCAGAGACTACACAACCGTTTTTATGGTTATCAAACCGGTAGATCATCACTCGATGAAAACCAGTCAGCTCCGCAACCAATCCCACAACGATATCAAGAAGACTGTCGATGGTCTTAGCGCCGCCAAGTTGTTGTTCTAAACATTGAATAAGTATATATGATGGTATCGAAGACGAATTTGGTCTACCTACGTATTTGTGTCATTGCATTGTACAACTCCATTGAGCTAAGTCTCTTCCTGTGGCTTCGGCGTGCTAACTGTAGAGCTCTGAGGGGTTCACTCATGCTTGTTGTACTCTTGATACGTTCGTCCGGAGACGCCTCATTGTCTATAATTCGAGTTGGAGTTGTTGGAAAGACCTACATAGAATACAGCCGATGTTAGAACGCGCCAGAATTGGTGTGGGAGCTAGACCTTTTCATCATTGAGATCCGTTGATAGTGGAAAAGACTCCGAGTTTTCCTCAAACTCACAAATCACAAGATCTTGAGAGCCTTGTGAGATATGGATGGCACACCACACTTGGGCCTGTGTCCCTGCAGAAGATGTGACAGACATCGAGAAAACATCGACTGCCCAGAAAGTGGACGTTAGCTTTGCTTCAACCTTCAGATCTACGACAATATTTTGGAGTAGCAAGAGTTGTCCTGCAAGAAGAAATCTTGAACACATGTGGCAGCTCTTGAAACAATCTTAAACTGGACGAAAACAAACTGGATTCACGAACGGTGAGTCTGGGTGGCTTCATTGGTCCTAATGGCTAATGCGTGACGGACTCGAGTCACGAAGTCTTCAAGAACTTTAGGCTCAAGAATATCCAGGAAAGATCCAAGATTGAAGAGCTGGTGTGGACTGTAATGCAGCACCTTCATGGTATTTTCGCTCGCAATCCGTACTTTCAAACTTCCTTCCAAATCATACCTGAGAGCTATCAACGCGCCAAACTGCTGGATGGCACCAGGTATATGAATGGGCTCATCCTCGCATCGATATAAGGTCGAACCCACTGGCAATCCTTGGGCAATATCAGGAGGTTCATCTCCCGCGGCTTTGTGGGGTATCGTCTGTGACCGTTCTGAGAGCACCTGCAGATATTGCGCTTCCTCTGACATACTTCCCCCATCAGGGCTTTCTGTTGAAATTGACAGTCGTCGGGGTGCAACTGGAGGGGGGATCGAAGAATAAGGAGGTGGTTGGCATCCATGTGGAGCTGTAGAGGCCAAGGTTGGCTGCTCGGAATCTCCATCTTTGCGGTTGGCAGGAGATGCACCATCTGGACGCACAGTCGCGCCCGACTCGTCGATGGAAGCAGTATTACTAGGCGTTGGAGAGCCCGAATCAAATAATGGGAAAGTCGGACTAGGGTGATCAACAATTAAATTTCGGATGGGAAAGAGACGTTCTACTTCAATCTCCTCCTTTGCCCAGAATACTACGGGCTTCGACGGCTGGGTTGGTGAGGTGCTCATTGCTACTCCTCATCTTGTGAAAAAGACAATGGTGGCGTAAATAGCGCGGCCATGCATGAAAATTCTTGAGACGAGATAGAAACGACTATTGGCTAGGTGAAGTAGGAACAGAAGCTGAACGACAAAAGAAGGGAAGGAGGGAAAGCAAGCAAGAGACAAAGGGAAGTCTACCCTTGGGTCACCCAAATGCTCTCGAGCCTCGATCGCAGGACTGGTCACGTACGTGTTGGCACTAAAGTCTAATTTCCATCCTTGGGATCGATCACAAGTAATGGGTTTTTTTCCCTTTACCATGTACCGATTAGATTGCGAGACTGTTCGAGTACATACCAATCGTGTAAGTATACATCGTCAAAAACCTAGAGGGAGCACGGTGCTTCCGGATCCTCGCTGCGAGTCAAGAGCCGGCACATGTGGAGGAACGGACGGGGGGTTATGGGGTAAGCGCGGGGAAGTGGTGCCAAACTCTGAAGCATGCCATAAGTATAAGATAAGAGGGAGAGGAGAGAGAGGGCTCTAGCAAGATACATACACGGTGCGATAATTGATAGTGAAGGTTAGCCATGTAACCCCTTGTGAGGTAGGATATTCAAGTTAAGCGACTTAGTCAAACTAAGTGAGTTACAATATATGAAGTACTCAAATCAAAATTAAGTGAGTGATTTCATATCAAATGTTTTACTCAAGTCAAATTTAAGTAACTTAAATCAAGGAGCTACTCAAACTAAGTGAGTGAGTGACCTTGGTGAGTTACCCAAAAGTCACGACTTTGCGCGTCAAGTACTCAAATATCATTTCTAGCACCGTCCATATATCAGGAGCCGAGAGCGTCTCTTAGGCGTTGATCGGCGCTAGAGTACCCTCCACTTGGTAGCCCCTAGAGAGACCCTGGATGTACATCTGGAAGGAGTACCTGTACCCGAAAACGACTGTACGAATGAAAGATCAGGCCAAGAGAATAGAAGAAAAATCATGGTACAGATATGCAAATATTCAATAACTTCCAGGTTAGGCCATCAGTACTTTTGAATCTTATTATTATATTGTGGGCCTACGGACGCAGAAGCCTCTCAAAAACTCCGTTCTTATGCAATTGCCCTGCCCAATCTATTTGGGGCCCGCTCCCTTATTGCGCAAATCGTTGCTTTATAAATGCATTACTCCCAAGACCGGTCGTCTGTTCTCCAACAAAGTGGTACATCCTCAACAGTGTCCTTCAAATTGGGTATTGTGAAAAGAAAAGTATACTATGTTCACTCCTTCCATGTTCTTTACATGACGAGATATCCCAAAACAAGGCCTAGCGCCATAACAGAAAAGTCAAGGACGCCATACTGGTGTTTTGGCTTCATGCCAATTGCAGCATTGGTGGTGGCTTTGGCAGTTCCCGACGACGTGGTTGCGCTCGACGAGGATTGGGCTGCTGCGCTGCCTGTTGAAGTTGAGCTGCTAGTTGCAGTGGCCTTTGAGGAACCAGATGAGGTAGAAGACTCAGCAAAAACACCACCAGAACTAGAGGAAGATGAAGACGAGGAAGACACGCTTGCCGTCGCCTTAGAGTCCTTGCTTGAGGCAGTTGTTGAGCTGGATGAAGTGCTGTTGCTGCAAGACCCAGTAGAAACGATGCTAGTGTACGAGCCAGTCATATCTCCGTAGGAATAGGACTCTGCGCATCCATAGTCCTGGATAGTAACGCTCTTGACATACTGAGTAAAAGGAGCAGTGGTCCAATCAGGGTAACCCCCGGTCCACTCACACGTGCCCTTGGTCGCCGCAGCGGCGGCAGCAGCAGCATCGGCGCATCCGATCCAGTTACCCATCTTTATGCGCATTGGCGTTTGTGGGTAGTTCTTGCCGTATACAGCCGAAGAATCGCTGTACTGGAGAGTTCGAAGAGTCGTGCCATCGACTTGCCATTGGATGGATTCTGCAGTCCAGATGACTGTGTATGTGTGGAAGTCTTCGACAACGTTGCTGGAGGCAACAGTTATCTCACGGTCATATGTGGTCGTGTTACCCTTCCCGAAGAAGTTGGTCTGCACTGAAGAGTCTACGGAACCCAGAAATTCCTGCATAGTATGTTAGATACCACCTTTCAAGCATCTCTCTGGTGTCTGGACTTACCCAATCAATTTCATCAAGGTCATCAGACTGCAGGACGAAGCTGCTAACAATCCCAGTTCCCGATGATGCCCGCATGACCACATCCACCTTTCCGAAGAAGATATACTTTTTACTAGTGATTGTAGGCGCACTAGTTGTCGTGTTGACAACGAAACCCCCACCGAGCGTGGAATCGTAAGTCAGAGAAGTTCCGGTGGCATATGTGTAATCAGCAAGGACAGCCGCTTCTCCAGCAGTGAAGTCGGTGGTGATGGTCTTGCCTAGAGCAGGATCCGAAGGACATGACGCTGAAGGAATGTTTTAGAGAGCTATCAAGAAGTAGATGTAAATAAGGAAGTACTCACAGTTGGTTGTTGGGTTACAATCAGTATAAGTCTGGCCCGCGACTAACTTGGAAGCCGCCAGTGCTATAGTGGCCAGAGAAAGAGCTGAAGAGCGCATCTTTGAAGTACCTTAAGTAGCGACTGTATGATGGCAGAAGGGTCCAACGAGAAGCAAGAAACAATAAAATACAAACAAAGTTGTCAAGATAACGAATGTGATTCAGAAGTCGCGAAGTGAAAGTGCGGAAGGGAAAAAGAGACGAACAGTGACTTTGGAGAGCGAGATGGGTGGGGAAGCTGTGAATGAGGTTTCAAGCAGATTGTATTATTTGGGGGGATGGCTAACAAATATACAAGATGTGCAAGATTAGTCCAGGGGACAGACACAGCCTTAAAAACGAGGAGGACGGAGGGAGTCGAGGACGTTTGAGATTTGTATGAGCCTATGAAAGTGCGCATTGTCTGTCAATAGAGAAAGGAGGCTGTGGGCCCCCTAGGCAACCCGGCCTCCCCTCCTCCTCCCCCCTCCCCCTGGGTACTGTACGAAGTGGCGAGTGACCTCAGTCTCAGTACAATAATACGGTACAGTACCTTAGTAAGTACTTTTGGAGGAGGGTTGAAGAAGAAGGGTTGGTTGCCGGGCGGGAGAACCATTTATTGTGCATGTCGGCTATTCTATTTTCACGATGTTTTAGCCAGAAGAAGGAAAGGAAGACTTCCAGCCAGAATTAGCGTTTAGCTGTCAAGACTCGTCACGCACTGACGACAGTAAGGTGCGCTTTAGCTTTCACCATTATCACAGGTACAAAACTGAGGACGACAGTAGTTGCAAAAGTAATGAAGCCATTCCCAGTTATGGCTTCCATCACCACAACAAGTTGCATTCTTGCTGCGCCATCTGTACTGTACGCTTCCCCCTCCCCTCCCCTCCCAAAACTTTGCGCAACTTCGGGAAAGCGACCCCGTTGGCCGGGCGTTGAAGCCCCCCATGCACATCTTCAAACTCCATCTGTCTCCGCTTAACCGAATCCTAGAAGCTTTCGCCTAGCCAACCAGCCACCTGTAATCGTCTCCGCAAAAGCCCATAAGGCTTGACTAGTGTGTTCCTCGTCCTTCGTACCCACCACCTCATACGATCTCCTTATTCCACAATTTTACTGCCCTTGATTTTCTCCCTATTATTTCTTTTATCCTCATGTTGCTGCCTGCGAAGCTCGCTACGTTGTTTCGACCAGCTTGGCTGAGAACTGCTCCCTTCGTCTCATAGGCAGAGACAGCCCTTGGCTTTGCGGCGTGGCAGCTGAGTTATTATTCTGAAATTACTGATGGCAAATAATAATGAGGATGCAATTAATACTTCAAAGTAAGATGCTACAGTAAATTCTACGCGCCCCCCCGTATTACGGGAAGGAGCAGTTGACTCTTTGAGTCCTGGTGTAGCAACAACATCTACTCCGGTGCGCTATTACCTCGTATTCAATATTGAAATCAAAAATAACAGCATACTTCGTATGGCGGTCGTGTTCCTAACTTGAATCTCGAGCCGCTGTCATAATCCAAGCAACCGCATAAGAACAGCAAAGTTTTGTAGCTCCAGCGGGAGGCTCAGCGTTATGGCATTAAAGTGAATTTGATCTTCAGCTCGTGTTGCTCGCAAGCGTTGGCAGGTGTTGGCGAGCGTTGGCGAGCGTAACCCAGTCTTATTTGCCACTGCGCCGCATTACTTGGGAACCGGTGTTCTCTTACGGAGACAAAAATGAGATACCATACAATCCGAAGAAAAAACTCGCAAATTACCACATAGGGATAAATAAGCTTGCCGAGGAGTTTTGCCCAATAAAACATGAAATCACGAGTTTTCTCAGATGCTACGGTATTAAAGTAGATAGATAATAATTTCATCCACCATAGTGTAGGCCATGTCAAAAGTCTAGAGAATTATGGAGAAGAAGGAGCAGGATCGCAGCAAGTACAGACTCCTTTCCCAGCCCAAAATTACATCACAGGACTCTATTTTCATCCCCTTTCAAAGTTGGAAGCCCGTCTCTTGCTCCCAATCGCAGAGATATCTGACCTGAACTGTTCTCCCATCCAAACCTTTCACTCCAATCTGGATCTCCTCGCCAGGTACAAGATCGATGAAGTTGTCGTCCCAAATGGCATCATCGCCTTCTTCAATAGGCACAGATACCACAACCCCTTTTGCAGGAGCATCGCTCTTCAATAACACATAGTCGCCCTCCACTCTTGTCTCAATCTTCAAACTGGGTGAGAAGCGAACAAACTTCATCGGTTCTGGCCAGGAGACCCATCTAGCAAGCCGTTTCCCTGTCGTTGTATCATCCAGGTAACCCACAACCACAGTGGTTTCCGCCTCCGGTATATGTACTGTAGCAATCTCCGTTGTCTGGTTTGGCTTGAGAGACAATTCCCTATCCTTTTCTTCCAACTTTATCTCTTTTCCAGACTCGATATCGAAAGCACTGAGCTTCAATGTTGCACTCCGCTCCTTCAAAGTACTATTAACAGCCCAAAGATCCAGGGCAGCCTTTTGAGGCAAGTAAGACATAACAATGTAAGAAGGTTCTTTGGTAACAATGCGTTCCATACCCACAACCATAGACGCAAGTGCACGCTTGGTGATGTAAAATGATGGCTTCCGATGCAAGTCCACATCAACTAAAGCCCAAGAAGTACCTTGCCAAATATCATTCAGTTGCCAAACCAGAATACCCGAACAATTTTCTTCTCCAGGTCCACGAAACTCTCGCTTCCCTGTAGTTAGAAACTCGGAGTTAGTTTACTTGTTCTATTAAATATCGAGTGTAACTTCAACAGGATTCAGGGTCAATGAGCAAATTCAGCCCATAAGGGGCAAATTTACTCCAAGAACGTGAGACTTACAGCCATTATAAGCATAACTCATAGCTTCAGCTTGCAAGAACTGCGTACAGTACACAAAGTCCTTGAGAGGATTCATTCTGAAGCGGAAGTTCTCACCAGAATACATGCCATATCGTCGCTGATGGCCTGGACCTTTATCATGAGCGTCAAAGGTTCTCGACTGCCAATGTCGTTCCTTAGGGTCGGTGATTGCCTTGTGGAGAGTTCGCAAGTCTGGGGCGCTTTCGAAGCCAAACTCGCTGACGAAGCGAGATGTGTAGTCTTTGTAGTCTTGGTATGGTGATACTTTTCCATGCCATACATCCCAGATATGAGTATCGCCAACGGTTGTATCATTGGAGAAAGCACCTCCATAAGGACTTGATCGCCAATATGGAACATCACCAGCTAGTCTTTCACAGATCTCTGGAAGGACTCGCTCATATATCTCTCTTGCTGGGAAGTTCGTTTTATCCCACGGTCCCTTTTGATCATTGATATCATACTCCCATCCCCAACGTTCAGCAAGCATATAATCCTCATTGTTGCCTGCCCAGATCGCAAGCGACGGGTGATGCCCAACACGCTTTACTTGCTGTTCGGCCTCAAACTTGACATTGGCAATGAAATCATGCGAAGCTGGGTAGTCCCCACAGGCGTAGAGAAAATCTTGCCACACCAGGATTCCTTCCCTATCACAAATATCGTAGAAATCGTCCGACTCAACAAGCCCACCACCCCAAACTCGAATCATAGCCTGATTGCCGCTCTTTGCGAGAAGTAGCCAGTCTTCATAACGCTGCCTGGTCATTCGTGGAAGCATAAAATCACCTGGTATCCAACATGAGCCGCCAGCGAAGACACGAACATTGTTAATTTCGAAGAGGAATGACGTCCCTTTGGCATTTTTGAGTGGATGCTGTAGTAACCGGAGTCGACGAAGTCCCAACTTCTGGCTTCTTTCGTCATACCCTGGCAGGATGGCCTTGACTGTGTAGAGTGGCTGTGCACCATATGTGAAAGGGTACCACAACTGCAGATTCTCGAGATTCAACGAAGCATCGAATTTCCCCTCAGAAATCTTCACACACTCTCTCTTCGCTATGCCACCATCTGGATCCGTAATCTCCAGCTCAATCTCCTGTCCATCAGCCGCACCTTCCACCGTCCCTTGAATACTAATAGCCGCCGTCACCAAGGCATCATCAACCTTTTGCCTCACAAGGAACTCCCCAATCCTCACCCCAAACTTCTCAAGCCAGATTCCCTTCCAAGGCCCACAAGTGTTGACTGCAGGTCCCCAATCCTGTGTTGAACAATTCAGAATTAGTTTACTTGATCTAGGTAGCTCATTTCAAGACCAACAAGTAATGATAAACTCAATAGAGTAATAATTTGCTCCCAGAAAATCGAGACGTACCCACCCCCAGTGATATTGGGCCTTTCTAACGAACAACCTCTCACTGCCCCCAAAGTGCACATCAGTTCCATTGCCCTTATACCCAATCCTCTCCCTTTCCTGCCTTCCATACGCGGGAGCATTTCTAAACCTCAATTCCAATACCGAGTTCTCTTTTCTGTCACGGATCAGATCGGTAATATCTACCCGATAGGAAATATGCATGTTGTTCCCAGCCAAAACATGTTTTTCATTCAGGTACACATCAACAATAGTATCAAGACCATCAAAGACAAGAACCGCACGTGTTGAGGCCGTCTCCAAGTTTATAGGAGGTATTTCATCGGTACGATAAATCCAGTCCGCGTCGTTTACCCAGAGACAATCGAGTTCATTGGTGTCAACATACGGGTCTGGGATCAGCTTGTGGTGGAGGAGATCGAGGAATTGAATGGTGGGGAATTGGGATACTGGAAGGTAGGTCGTTGCTATTGAATTGGTGGGGTTTGCGCTGGATTGTTTGAAGTGCCAACCTTCGGACAGGGGGATTCTTTGAAGCTTCTGCATTTTTATAGCGTTTATGTTTCTTAGAAACCTGAAAGTTGAGTGTTGGATTTCAATGTTTAAACAGGGAAGGGTATCCGTAATGGAAGGGAGGAGTTCGTTTCTTTTTAGTTATAATCTTGTGTCCTTGGAGCATGTAACCATCCCAGCATACCATGCTGAAGTATGGAGTACGTGGGGGGTTTCTTGGCTTTGTGATCAATTCGTTCTGTTCTGGTGTTAGGTAGGTTAGGTTAGGTTGATGTCAAAGATGGGGAAATCGTCCGTTACTACTCTGGGAACGGAAGAAACATTCCGAAACGAAATCGTAATTCGTGAAAATCTGACTACAATAAAATTAGTCTGGTAATTTTTGGGTGATTAAGTTGATTTGAGTTAGTCAAATCGAGCAAGTTATCCAACTGATTCTATTCACATTCGCCTTTCACGACTTATCAAGAAAAGGTACACACGAAATTTGGTGCCAAGTTGCTTTCAATTTCCTCAATAATAATTGTATCTATCAAAGAGCAACTCGATCTAAAAGTTTTCTTTGTGCCAGATCCACCATACATTACGATCTGATCTCTGATCCCTCCCTTATTCGAAAAAGAAAGAAAGAAAGAAAAACAACTTCTTCAACCTCGGAATGAGAATTCTTATCTGAGAAAATGCACCTCATTGAATATCCCGCCCTATTAGAATGGAAAGCACACCATTGGAAAAGGAAGACAGAAAGAGCAAGAAAAGCAGACCATCATCCCCACATTTACAGGTCTGAAGCCAGAAGAATAGAGAAGAGAAGGAAAATAATCGTTGTAGTAACTCAAACAGGTGAGACTCGTGAAGAAGTCTTGGATACTAAGAGTCGAGACATGCATGCTCTTTGTATCAAGTACCGTAACTTGTATCGAAATTGACGATATACTAGCAGGTGATAACGCTTTCTCTTCGACAAACTAGATCAGCGAGAGGCAGCATATCGATTTGCGTTCTGATCGAGGAGAAGTAGGGGACGTAAAAGTATCAAAGTAGAAACACGTGAGAAGGAAACATTTGCTGAAAAGGTGCTCGGACATAAATTCATGTATCGAATGTCAAAGATGTGACGCGATATGAAGCCTAGCAAATCAACGATTCACCAACTGAGATTTGACCACCTCTCGAGAAGAAGAAGTCCGGGACAGCTAGAGGGTTGTGATCGAAGAGAAGCTGCTGCTGAAGAGAAGTTTGGAGTTTTAGTGGAAACGTCTCGCATCGAACTCGTTATCGTAGAGCTCTTCTCTCGGTGCAGCGAGTTGGGGAGATACGGTGGTAGACTCTTGGGCAGATTCAACAGTAAGAGGAACCATGAAGGCGCCACCTTTCTTGTTAAAGACGAGTTTTGCATGGCTGCAAGGTCCAATGGATATAAGCTTGGCTTGGTCTACAATCCAGTATGGGTTTGTATTGGCACCGTCCTTAGCAGCTGTGGCTTCATCATTGTCTGAGTCACTGCCTTCTGAATCGTACTCCATGATTGTGTTGATATGGCGCTCTGGGGATGATGATTGCTTCTCAATCGAACCGTGTGGCTTACGTGGTGGAGATGCATCATATATATCCTCAAATTCGTCATGCTTTGGCCCTCTGATTTCTGTTTCTTCGGCTGCATGAATGTCGTTCTCTGAAAGTAGTGATGGTGTTTGACTCGAAGTTTGCTCATCACCAATGACTTCTTCCTTGGGAAGTTGCTCCTCGTTGACAAGTTCCTGTTCGTTCCCTTGGTTCTCATTTGTGCTAGATCTCTTCTCAGGTGAAGTTTCTTCTTCCTTGGCCAGTTGTTCAGCATTGTCAGAGTGGTCTTTATTGCCATGTTGTTCCTCATTGGTATGTTTGCCAGCATCTCCAGATTGCTCAACGTTGCTTTGATCCTCTCTGTTGGTACGTTGCCGTCTCCTACCTCGTTCCTCTTCATTGTGGGGTTGCGTGCTCAAAGCTAGCTCGGTGACAGCAGCAGGAGATTCGCATCGACACCGGCTGTGAGGAGGGCAATCGCAAGGTGGTCGGTTTCCCATTGCCAGTGCGTAGCGTTTTTCTGCATAGGCAATCTGAGATCTGTTACGGATTCCCTCTCCTGCATACCAAACGAAGACAACTATCCCAGCGACTACCACGCTGCAAGATGCGAGTATAACACAGCCCATTTTTACTGAAAGATGTCCAAACATGAGCACTCCAAGTTGAGGCATAGCCGCCGTTATAATAAACGATGGGATCTGAAAAGCAGCCACGGCTGAACCAGCATTACTCGCGTATATTTCTATTGATCTGTGTCAGTGACTTTTTTTTCAAATTGATTACAGAGGGCCTAGAGGAAAGACATACCTGTTACGTATACTAACATGCAATTCCACATCACTGGATTCGCGTATCCGAAGAAAGCTCCAGCCAAGATAGGGGCCCAGGCAGATTTGTCAGAAGCTGTGAAACCGTAAATTAAGATGGCTACTGGAAACAACCATACAACAGCTGCTGCAACAACTAGTGTGGCCTCGTAAGTTCCTTGGAAGAATCCTAAGGTCAGTCGATATCGGCGGATAAAAACGGAGAAAATCGGCCAGGTAACAAAGAAGACCAAGACGGAAACAGTAAATGACAAGTATGTTAAATCCACATCCAGCGGACTATCAAATAATCAGAAAAATTTCCACACAAATAGATAATTTTGGCTAGGGAGACTTACGTGAATTTGGGGTTATCGCCAAATACTTTGGGAGCTGTTTGCAAGAAAAGGAACATAACACCATAAGCAAAACCATTAACGATGGCGAGGAACATGATGGTAGTTTCTTGCCACATGATACGGGCAACTATAGTGCAAGCCCATTTCTTGTGATCTCGAAGGCGAAACTTCTCGTAATCCATTAGAGCTCGTACATTATCGTCATCAACTTGCGATCTTGCGCCCCGCATTACGCCCCAAGTATGTGTCTCGGGTAAGAGGAAGTAGTTGACGGCTGCAAGAACTATTGCAATGATAGCATTAAAAATGAAGATCCAACGAAAGCCGAGCTGATCATTCTCCAGTATCAATTCTAAACCCAAAGGCATTAGTGGCTGTAGACGAAAGTACCCAGAGTGTACAAGCACTTACCGCCAAGAGTAGATCCAATTGAAGGTCCAACGTTGCTGGCAACAACAAAACCAGCCATCGCCTGGGAGTTCATTCTTGGAGATGCAAATAGGTCCACAAGAACTGCAGCGGTCAAGTAGATTGGAGTTGCACCTGCAGCACCTGCAAAGAACATGAGAATGAGTCGAGCATTCAAGCCTGGACTGAATGTTAAGCCCTACGGTGAGATTAGAGTTGCTACCAAGTTGATAGTGAGTATTTAATAGGCAACTTACAACATTGAATACAGCGAAGAGAATGAGAGATGGCACAAATACTAGCTTCCGGCCCTTGAGATCACTAAACCACAGTCAATGAAATTCTACCATTTTGTAGATCAGAGAACTTACGCAATTGGTGCAACAAAGTATGGCCCAAGGGCATTTCCGACAATGTAAAGAGATTGACCAAGAAAAGCTTTGTATGGGCTGGCGTCATATTCTTTCTGGATGTATGGGACTGACGCAACCCAAGCCGTGGTGACGATGTTTACAAACACGGTCAGTATGCAATAGAATACAGAGATTCCAATGCGCTTGGACATTGACCATTTGTTAGGATGAAACTCGTAGGCCGCCATAAAGTCTCGTTCAAATCCCGACGGCGTTGGCGAATTGCCTCTAGAGGGGAAAGGGAAGGCAGGCGGGAATGGCTCGGTATCCGTCCCATTAATTGGTGTTACACTTCCACTACCTTCAAGTACACCAGAACCTTAAACGTAAAGGTTAGCAAACACTGTTACAGTTATAGGAGGGAAGTTCTTACCAATGCTTCCATCACGAGAAGGAACTGATCTAGAAGTAGCGATGTTCTTGCTGAGGCTAGAACGAATGGACATGGACGGGGAGGGGTTCTGGCCGATACTGCTGGAACTCATATGAGTAGGTAATGGAGGAATAGTGCCGTTACTGGAGTTGCCAATGTGTGATCCAATAGAGATGCTCCCTTGCGGGATCTCGACATCAATAGCTGGTGGCGCTGTTTGGGTTATTGAGAGATCTGCCAGTTCAACACCACCAACCTGGTTCTCAAGACCATCGTCTCGATTGCTCAGCTTTCTCAGGGCTGCCCCTAGAGCTCCACCCATTAAGCGCGGTTGGGCCATAACTAAAGACCTGACTTTTGTAGATGATTTCGTTGAGTTCTTTGTTGTTAAAAAGGTTGTCGCCTCTGAGTATGGCACCTTAGAAAGAGAAGTTCAGTCGCGGTCAGTTTTAAATAAGAGTGATGAGTGAAGGAGGAAGTAGCTGAGGCGTAAACAACTGTAGACAGAGATCTGGGTGCTCGCCTCCGCGGGTTGAAGCCCTACTTGGCAAACCACCAGATCTGTGTTAGCGTGATTTTAGAAATGGAAACGGATTCGTTTATGAAGATTTCCAAGCACAGCGAATGACTTGTGTGTCTATAATGGGCGATGCAAGGAGAGTTATCGAAGAAGTTGATGGGTGAAGGAGGAAAAGGGCATGGAGAGAAAGAAACATGAAGTTAAAACTCTTGTGTGTGAAACAATTTGAGCTAGAGAGGATTTTGGGCCTCAATATGAAGCTAGCGGGGGTATGAACGACTAATCGACGGGAAAATGACAAGCCTGGTGCGTCAAAGACCAGAAGTTGCAAAAGAAACCCATACATCAGGGACTTAGTATCTCGCTTATTCATAAAATCAGAATTACGCGAGCATGAGGTCTTCCCACAGTCCTATTTCATAGGCATTTATAATTAGCTCTATAACTTTCAAGATTTCCAGTGGATATTCTTGAACGGGTATATTTTGTCAATACATCGGTAGATTGACTTCCTGAGATGGGACTCGCGTACCTGATACAACAACTGAAATTCGTACTATTTCACTTCGTAATCCTTTGTATGAGGATTTGATTGATTTCTAGTGTTTGACTTACTTAGATCCTTGAAATACTTAGCTTATTCTAGCTGCCTAAAAATATTGAAAGAACACAAGCTACGTACTATGTTTTCGGTGTAGAAAAACCGCGGTAGATAAATTGTACGGAAGTACGTCAGGCCCATTAAGCCATCTGCTGGTAGTCAGGGGTTCAGTTTTCTAACTTTAACAATGGAGCTAGCCTTGGAATATAGACAAAATTAATTTAAACGCTAGATTATCCCAGAGATTTCCTTGCAAATTGAGGCTTGGATATTCCATTGGCACTTGCTGAAAGTAGTCGAGACCCAATACAGCAATTTACCCGAGACCGGTTAAGCCCCTTTTCGAGGCACGTCCATCCATACGCAAGGCCCCTGTTAGTTTTAGTTCAACATGCGTTGTTCCTAGATAGGCTGAACAAGTATATAGTAAGAGCGGTGCTGATATTATAGTATTTTTATTGGACAGCAGTTTAACTTGAGTTAACTGCTTGTAATTTTTTTTGGACATAATGCAGTGCGAAGGGGTGTAGTAGAAAGGTCGAGCATCTCACGAGCTGTCTCTGAACCCATTCACCAACTCTGATTTTGTGTGCATATTCACACAGGCTTCGCCCTTCTACCTGGAGATAATTCTAGTCACTATTTCGAATTTGCCAAAACTACATCCGACGTCTACAGTAGTTGGAACCCCTTTCTCCAACCAAAAATCTCTCTTGTCTTATCGTTTGGATTTCATCTTCCGCACTTGCCCCTCTTCCACCATCCACTTTGCACAATTGATCCTGAATATTGATAGCACTGACATTGACTCCCACACTTGTTACTTCTACGAGGAATTGGTGCATCCGTGTTTGCACTTCGTTCATCTGAGCAGAACAAGGTTGCTTTGCCTTGCTTTCAAAAAGGTAAGAACGATCAACAGGTATATCTTCAAAAGAAAGGACGATGTTGCTGACACGACCTCTCAGGTTGCTACCACACCTGTATCGCAACACATCCGGAGCGTTTGTGCAGGATGCCAGCAGCAAAGAACAAGTTGAAGGGGATGAAGCGACCCTTGAGCTCAGAGATGGCACTATCGTCTATGGCAAAGGCGAAGCATATCAAACTTGCCAAAGGTGTCATTTCCCTGAACAAAGCAGTCCCTCCAGCATCTGGAATGATGGAGGGTGAGGATGCCACAAATATTCACCTTCCAGAGTCTCAACTTGACTCGATCTTCAAGGCTGTGCCATTGGAGGTAAGTCTTATCGCCATTATCGGCAACCACTAACATACTCCCATGTGTAGCGATGCAGCCCATGCGCTTGCACCAATGCTACATATCTGCCTGTACAGGTACGAGGTACTAACTTGCTACTCTGTGACAGCTTCATCAAAAGATTGCAGAGTACCTCCCGACAGATCAGGATGTGTCTCATTATTCTCGTGTGTGCAAGAAGACAAGCGAATCCATCTCTTCGTCGGTATGGCGAAAGCGCTTCGTCAACACATTTGATATGCCCGGAATAGCTTCCACTGAAGAGCTGATGAAGTCGTATATCTTCAGACGTTGGTGCACGAAGGACTGGGTTATTTTCGACAAGACAACCTGGCGCCGCCACTTCAACGATAGCGATTTTTCTAGGATAGAGCAAGAAAGAAACGCGGCAAATCAGTCAGCAGTATTAGCAGTACTCAGAGATTTGATACTCGGTAAGTCCTTACTCTTGTGACTTAACCCTGTCGGTATTCTATGGGGAAACCTAATGAGCCAATTCGAATAGAGTCGAATGCACATAAGGGATACGACGAGGACGGCAACGTGGCTATCATTGGATTAAACCAAGATTACATCCGCAGTTTCATCACCTGGCCGGCACATCCTCAAGATACTGGTGGACATACCGATCTCATGGCCGCTGTCCACAACATTGACGACTTGGTGACCAAGAAATCCAATACCAGAAGAGCCAGCTCAGCGACAACAGACATATTGCCTCTTGCCAAGGTGATTCAGCTCTGCCTAAACTACTGGTATTTGCATCCCTCTACCTGTACTACTGATGTATCGCATTTCGATGATTCGCAGCGACAGGCATACCTTTGCCAGAAAGTAGAGCCGATCTTCCGAGGCCCATTGAAGCAAGAGCTGAATATCAATTGGGTGTTGCACATGTTGAATTTCTGGAAGTTGCAACTTAAGGTTCGTGCCGAGGGTCTTTTTGAGGGTGTCTATGGCGAGTTGGACTCCGAGCAACAAATCCAACCATGGTTAGGAAAGATCAAGGAGGGAACACAGCAGCTTGCAGCACAGTGGAGAGGATTATCGAGTAAGTAATTGTTGGTCTTTCAAGGAATCTTTTAATGTTGACAAAAGTCGCAGCGTACTTAGACAGGAGCGATATGATGAAGATTAGAAACGAATTCCCTGGCCCTTTCTTGGATGAGGCGCATATCATCAATGGAAGAGATAATCCTTTCCAGGTACGGAACCCACCCCAGGTCTTGATAATGACCTGAACTTATTCAATGTTGGATCAGGACTTCACCCTTTCCTTTAACGATGAAACTTTTCCAGCTACGCACTGGCCTCCCGGGTTCGAAAAGATACTGCGTGGAAACCCATTCGAACATTTCGCAGCAAAAGCATCAAATCTTCCTCCACGAAGAAGCCGGCGAGGAAAGCAGGAGCAGGAACAGAAGACGCCCGAGATTAAGCAGTTCTATGGCTCGTCCATGGATGGGAAGGATGTATATCTCTTTGGTCGGATTCACGCTTTGCCAGCGCACGAAGGTGTCTATGGCTTTCAGCGTGTGACGATGTTGAAGTTCTATCCCGACGCCAACGGCAGTTATGACTACAACCAAGTTTGGGGCTACGAAGGATGCGTCTTACCGGGTGGTCGAGTTATTGTTGGTCGTTGGTGGGCCCCAAGAGAAGAACTCTTGAATCCAGAGATTCCCTCTTACAGCGGTCCATTCATTTTCTGGAACGTCGACGAGAGTGATGCACCATACCCTATCACTAGCGACGAGGCGCTTGACTTTCTTGCCAGGATCAACGATACCTATATCCTAGTAGGGTGATCGATCACATGAATATATTAGTGGAAAGTGGTTGAAACAGTCCTGGGTGGACAGGGTGGTGAGAATATCAGAGCTTCCAAGAGAGTGAGGTCTCGGTATATGGGGCAGATCTCCTTAGGGGCGTTGTGCGGTTCAAGCCAGGAGTTCTATCTATCTGCGGGGATGTTCTGATTTCCAGCTATTCTCCCACTTAATCTAGTCGCGAAGACCTAATCAGCTAAGTTCTAACTTTTTTGGATGATGCCTGGATTTATTTGGTGTTGCATGTCCATCTTTACTCCAGCTTCTAATTTGCGATTCCGAAACCATTGGGGTCCTGTGGCGCCTCTTTGCATCTTCTCCTTCCACAATCGGAACAGTTTTGGTTGATTTACTGTAATAAAAACCATCATGGGAAGCATATAGGGGCCTTCAGCAAAAACTAGTATTACTAGTATTTATAGACAACAGATATTATTTACCTTAGGAGCGCCAGAGTTTTGCTCACAAAATGTCATTTATGTCACTGGTTAACTTGCAACAAAAAGTATCAACAGTGGGCAATGCACTTGCACTGGGTTTGGGTAATCAAGTGTATTCGTATCAAGCCTGCTTCTTTTCCACCAACGCCGTAATAGCTGAGCCACCAAAACGACTCATTCTTCAATATTTTTTACATTCTCCCACTCTCCACGCAGGTTCTCCTTCCATAAGCTTACTTTATTGTCTCCTCCACTGACGGCTAAGACGTTTCCGCTCAGACTCCAGCTGACCCTCCATAGAACAACATCAAATTGCAACACTTTGCTGTTCCACTGCCCTGGGTGTGCCGGGTCTGAAGTCCAGATGCGAACTGTCTTATCTTGAGATGCTGATGCAATGTATGACTTCTGCAAAACCGTTGGCGACCATGCCACATCCCGTACCCAGTCCGTGTGTCCTGCTAGTGGCTCTTGCTCCTGCTTGTACGACTGGCTGGCCTGGTCAAAAGCCCAGATCCTCAATACGTTATCGCTTCCTCCAGTGACAAATCTTCTAATGCCTCCTGCTCCAGCGCCAGCACCACTACTGACAAGGCTTCCGGGAGTTGTCGAAGGCGCCCATGAAACAGAATTGACTCCAATGCCGTGAGCATGGAAGATCTTGTGGTCCATACTATTGTCCTTAAATTCGAGAACGCTGACATTGCCATCAGAGGATGCACAGGCAAGAAGACAGCCAGATTCATGAGGTGACCAAGATATTATGTTGACCGAGGCTGTGTGTAACGCAAAATCGAAGACCTTCTGCCATTGATTGCCTTGTTCCCGCCAGATAAACACCTTCCCATCGTAGCCAGCAGATGCCAGGATGTTGCCGTATTTTGGGTGAGCCCAGGAAACGCACCAGACAGCTCCCTCATGGCTAGAAGATGGATTAACCTGTGTTCCATTCGTGGTCACTTACATGTTGTACATACCCCTTCAACGTTTCTGTGAGACGGTGCGATTCTCCTTCCACCTCGAAGATCTTAACTGTCCGGTCAGAGGAACATGTTGCTAGTCGCCGTCCGTAGTAGTCTAGAACTGCATCGTGCTGAAAGACGTCAGTATGAGAGATTGAGGTTTTGATGGGACCTGGCGCAAAGCTCCTGGTATATTTCCCAGCAGTCAACCATAAGAGAGCTTGAGACTCGGGTAAGAAGCTTTCAGACTTACAATCATATCATCATGACCTGAATTTGCGATTACCTGTGCCATATTGACACAAATTGAAAGTAGGGAATGTGGAGATGTCCAAGTGAAGGACAAACTGACTTCAAACTGTCCTTGTTGATGCTCCGACTGTTCGAGCTGTCCTTCGGCTCGCATTATCATTTTACCGACTACAAGGCTGAATAATTCCCTCCGTCGCGCCTTCCCCCTCACATGAAGGGGAATTCTGCAGCTTTACTTTACCTTACTAACATATCAGTTCTCTTTCAGTTTAAAAGATCCTTGGCTCAGTCTTCGCATTGATTTAATTACCAAAATATCGGACGAGTCACCTTTTGGATACTACGTAAACCTCGCACCAAGTCTTTCACCTCTCTGTCAACAATACCTCGGTTCAAAACTATCAACTCTGCCACTACGACCTGTTCACACTACGGCATCCTACATCTGCAACAACTCCAAGATATCTCAGTTATCGCTCGGCCATCATGGCAGATGGTCTTTGCGGCCCTTCGAATGCTCTGCAGAACTTCCAGAAACACAGCACAGTTGACCGCACACTACAACAGGACCGGCTAATAGCAAGGCAATCTCCCTCCCAGGTATGGTTACCCAATGTCGAATATATATTGTTTTATCTTGCTAATACATGGCAAAAGGGGTTCCGTTCGTCCCCTGGCCCAAATGCGGGCTTCCTTGATCCTGAGTTCGAAGCATTCCAAGCAGGGCAATCGCCACTTCAACAAGTCGAATCGCAAAACTTTCAGCAGGGCTTTTCGCATGTTCCGCAGAACTTGGGTCAAGCCGGGCCTTCTACCTGGGCCAACGACTTTCATCGACTAAGCATATCGAGTCCGCCGCCTCAGTTTCAACAAAGCCCTGTTGGTCACCAGTCGCAGCAGAGGCTTGATACAGGAGGATGGCACCAAGATTTTGAAAGTCAGCAGAGCCAGGTCCCTGAACAGGCGATGCCACAGTTTCATGGACAAAATACTTCAGCTTTTCGTTTCTCTCCAATGTCTGCTATGAATACACTTCCAATGTTTGCGGGATCATTTGCAAACACCCAAGCAGAACAGTCATCAATCCCACAGCTGCTGCAACAACCCGAAGCATTTGACGAAGAGGCATTTGCGCGTGCATTTGAAGAGGCATCGAGGACGGAAGCGGATGTTGCACAAGATCTCACACAACAACAGGACACGGAGCTTAGGCAGGACGTCATGATAAATGAATCAGCGGAGCTTTTGATGGAATCAGAACCCGTGTTGGATCATCGGTTAGGCGCGGACCTTATCCACGATCCGACACGTGAAAACCAAGAGTTACAGGAACAGAATGATCCTGATGCACTTGCAAGGACGGCAGCGCAGTTACTGGATAGTGTTAGCAACAACCAGACAGACAAGTTCCAGAACAGTCAATTTCTTGAACTGATGCGGCAGTTCAGAGATCGAGAGGTGACGGTTGAAGGGGACAAGATAGTAGGGACTATGGCGGATTCCCAGTCTCAAATCAAGGTGGCTGAACCTTGAAAAGATGTAATTAAGCATTATTTCTAACCAGATATTGCAGAATGAGATATTGACGTTATCCCGAACTTTGAAGAAATGGGCTCTGGACAGAGATCGACCACTAAGAGGGTCAGATGGCGCTCGTCAAAGAGGAATCATTGAATCACTCCTAGGATTGATACCATTGTATAGCAAACTTTTGCAAACCACTGACGAAGGCTTAATAATTCAAGAGTCAAGAATACAAAGGACGTTGGCAGGAATGGCAGAAAACCCGGCGGTGCACGAACTTCCTGATATTCATTCTCAGGTCCTCATTTCCCTTTCCTTATTCAATCACCTCGCGCAAGTTCCAACTTCAACTGAAGAACATGAAGCAATCCAGCAACGAGCACTCCAACAGGATTCGCAATTACGTAGAATCCAGGAGTCCTGGGAACGGCAAGCGTTGGTTCCAAGGCCTGGGGTAGAGATAGAGACAGTGGAATGAGGGTGGTCAACCTTTGGCGATGTGGTGAGGGCATCAAACCAAACTGGTTACCATGGATTCGATCATGATAAATCACCACCAGGTGAGCTGAGGGATATGGCTGAGGAGGCTATAGGTATGAGAGCTCCTCGATACAAGTAGTATAGTTTACATTTGTACGCATTTTTAGCGAGGAGGTTTGCATTGTTATTGACAGCTGGCTGGGTAGCGATTCATTCTGGAAACGTCCGTGAGAATCTGGATATGAAAAATGAGTCTCGGAAAGAGGGCCTTTGGAACAGGCGTTTAGTGGGAATCTTGAACCGTACCAAGTCTCCGCGTGACATCCTTCATATTTATTACATGAACAAAAGTTAACTTTCATTGTTAAAGAAAAGAAACATACAATGCATGTTTAGTACACAAAATGAAAAAACATAAGACTCGCCTCAGTTAATGTTACATCCCACCCTTAGTGTAAGGCATTCGCCGTGCCCCGGAAAGCCTTATCAAGATATCAGCCTCGGTATATCTCTTGGGCTACCTAACACAATTCCAAATAGGATGAAGTCAGACCAGAGACCTTTCTCTTCCACACCTTGGAAACTATACAAGATACAAGGGAATTCCTCTCAGTGCCTACCAAAATGCCAACAGCAGTTACTTCCGTAACAGACTTCAACATACAAACTGTTGATATCTCTCCATATCTAAAGGATCCCACATCGGCTGCAGCTGTTGAGCTCATCGAGCAAGTGAGAACAGCATGCTTGACCACTGGATTCTTTCAGCTTGTCGGCCACGGTATTCCACAGAAACTTCAAGAGGATGTCTTCAAAGGGTCGGCGGCCTTCTTCTCGCTACCATTTGAAGAAAAGAAGAAGCTCGACAAGAGCCTTTCTATCGGCACTAGCAATCGGGGCTACGAAGTCCTCGGCAACCAAGCCTTGCAAGAAGGTACTCTGCCGGACATGAAAGAGGTAGGCAATACGCCCCGAAACAATGTGGTCGGTTCGTTACCGTGCTTATTGGAAATCCTCAGGGATTCTATGTCGGTCAAGAAATTCCTGCCGAAGACCCTCGAGTTCAGGCACACGCATTTCTCATGGGCCCTAACTTGTGGCCACCATCTTCAATGGTTGCGGAGAGTGTTTTTAAGGAGCCGATGCAAGCCTATTGGAAACTAATGTTTGATCTCTCGCTCAAGGTGATGGACGTGCTCGCCGCCGGGTTACCTTATGGTCCGAATGTCTTCAAGGAATTTGTTTCCAATGATGCTGTGGCTTCAATTCGACTTCTGCATTATCCACCTCAGACTTCGACGTCAGAATTGCAGCTGGGCGCTGGTGCTCATACTGACTTTGGCGCTATTACGGCATGTTTTGAATAGTCTCGATATATCTAGAACGAGTAGACTAACTCGGAGCTTGTGGTTAGTTATTACTCCAAGATCACAACCCCGGGTTGCAAGTCTGGGATGGAGAGGGCGAGAGATGGGTATGTGAAAATATTCCGAGGGACTTTCCTCCCCGAGATTCAATGCGTCTTGTTCCAAGAGTTCTCGGCCGTGTTTGACTGACTCTTAATTTCCCCGGAATAAACTGACCCTGAATTCCATGACTGGCAGGTCGATATTCAGCCTAATCCGGATGCATATGTTGTGAACGTCGGAGATATGCTAAGTAGATGGACCAGTGGACAGGTTCGTGCTCTATGATACATTCCTTTTGAACTTCGCTATATCCTCCGATAGACCATGTCTATATAGTCTTTTCATCTCCTGTCGAATATCATAATACTAATGAGAGAACGTCAATAGTACAAAAGTAGCCTGCACCGGGTAATCAACAAGAGTACTAAGGACCGGTACAGCATACCTTTCTTCTTCGATGGTAATATTGAGTGTGAGTTATGGCCCCTGGACGGCTCAGAGGTGGATGGCGATGTGCTCACTGTGGAGAAACACATGAAAGAGCGGTTTACCACTACTTATGGAAGAGCTCCTAAGACAGGGGTAGTTTGAGAAGACCCGGAAGAAAGAATGCAAGACATCGTCTCTGCAACTAGGGTTCGCCTTGAAATAACCTTTAACTTTGAGTTGTAATCGTCTACGCTGGAAAGACAGATAGATATATGCAAGCGAGGCGAGTTCTTTGACTTGAGAAGTGTAGTTGACTGACTGGGAGATGCTTGTACGAGAGGACTCCCGTACTTTCGTACGTACAGGAGTCCCAGCCAGCAGGTTACTACGTAAGCGAGGACATATAGGGCAGCTATACCTTCGTAAGATATATATATATAATATTTTTATTGATCACGTGGTCCAACAACAGCCTCCGTCTGAAGTGTCGTCGGACGGACGGGATGCAAGCCACGGGAGTCTTCATAACTTTATGTATGCGCTCGAGCAAGAAGGAGCAGAATAAAAGTTTGTTAAGTTTGGCTAAATGGGTTCTGTTTAAATTACAATTATTTCAGGGCTCCAATTTTCTAAAATTGGCTGATGCTGTCCCTTGCAGGCTTGCAGGCTTGCAGGCTTGCACCGGGGAAGAAGCTGTGTCCATCTCATTGGGTGGCACGGCGTGTTTTTTCCGCATCGTAACAGAGAAAATAATTTAAAAATGTCAATATTGTTATCGCCGGAAATGCTAGGGAACAGTTGCGGCTCTGAATGCCACGGGTTCCACGAGACCGAGGCGAACCATGACATAGCACGAAAAGTCTGTTTTGTGTAGGTTTGTTTACGAAAAGTATTAGTAGAAGGACATAGAGGAGGACCCGGCAGTGCTCTGCATTGCCTGATATCGTTCACGAACTACAAACTCATCTTGTGCCGTCCTCGGGACGACATGACAATTGTTTTGAAATGTTATCAATCCCTTCTCGCGTTGTCCTCGCGCATGTTTGAACGGTGATTCGTGCCCTCCACAAGCTCCAAAAAAGAAACGCGTTTCCGTGGACCACACAAACACCCTAGCCCACCACGATCTGTGCTTTTTCATGATCGGATTATAGGCGCTGCTAAGGCGCAACCTGCAAGGTAAATCATATCCATGACCCGGGAGGAGATCATACAAGGCATGCCCTGTCCAGCGTTGCATGGGCCTGGTCGTAAAACCTGATTATTGGGAAAGCAAACAGTTGGCAGCGCCTCCCCCCCTCTTTTGCTCTACATTCATAAGCAGAACCTTCCTGATTGAGCTGCTGAGTACTTCCGTACTTCGTAGTTTGTGACCGAAGGCTGCAATAGCAGAAGAACCTGAGCTGTCATTTTCCATTGGTACCCGCCGCGCTGGCTGAGATCCATTAACTTACGAAGCCATCCGAAGAGCGATAAGTGACCCAAATGAGACGGTTTGAAAATGTCTCTGGCTCAAATTTACTTTTCCATGACCTGGGAGCTACGTCACATCGTTGGGGCATCATCATGACCTTTTTCCTCTTAAAACTGTAGCCTCTCGCACTAGCAGGCGTTTACTCGTGAAGAAAATCGTACGGAGATTTCTGTATCTTGGAGTTGTCAAAGCGCCTTACGTTCACCCCGCCATTGTTGAGCCTGTGAGTGGTCTGAGCGAGCGCTACTATTTTGGATTTTGAGATTCGAGATTAAGGTTGTTGTGATCAGGTCCCAAGAAGGCCTTGCGGCGGTGAAGCACGGTAACATCAATCCATCTGTTCAGAAGATTTGGAAGTGGCCAAATTGTAGCTGGGAGTCAGCGAAATAGGCTGGCGGCGTACTTTTCAATTTGGGGAGAGCCTGCATGCAGGCCAGGACCAGGACCCAAGGTACGCGTTTTTCAGCAAAACAGCTCGATGGCCGCTGATTGGGCCTGTCTACGTGCGACTCGCCCGTGTACTTGACTGTATAGGGGACTTCCAGACTGCTTGCTCAGACCACACTTACTCTGTATTACTCCTTGTGCTGACCAGCAAAATGTCACCTTTTGTTATGATTGTTATGATTGTTATTGTTGTTGTTGTGCGTGCCCCTCAAGTTTGCACGGTCAAAACGGCAAATTCCTGTTGCTGCTGTCTAGATACTCACTCGCAGCATTCAATGCGCCAATTAGCTTAGAAGCCGAGGATATACTACCGCTTTTAACAGTACAGTAATCAACTAGAGGGCCGTGAGAGACCTCAATCATCCCAACAAGCTTCTTTCTTTCTTCGTGACTTCTGAACTTTCGGATTTCTGAGTTTCGCCATCATTATCATCCATTTTAGAGACGAAAATGAGGCCAGTGCGGCCTCTCAAGTGCCTCTAAAAGCTCGTCGGTCCTTGTGGCTAAGCAAAGATATTGGACCGGTTACGTGCTTGGCTAAGAAACAATGCTGTAATCCACATTGGCTGCAATATAATGTTTATTACACATGCCTACTGAGCCTACGTACTAATTTGCAGTGTTGGTGTGACTTTGGACTACTACTGCATGTCGGACGATTTTGCTGCATGCCATCAGTGCAATGTAACTCTTTTCAGGCAGAAAGCGGCTCAAGATTTACCACGACGATTTTTACTGTATACATGCATTAAAGATTCATAGCCCTGCGGAAAGATCTTGCATTGCAGCATTTTGCACCGCGGCGGGCTGTTGTGACTTATGGAATCAATGGATAAAACAATGCTGTGGCCAGGACGAAAGGGGAGCTCGACTGAAACCGCATCAACAAGCAAGCATTTTGATATTGTGGGCTGCAGCTTCTGTACGATCAATCACGCTTCCTTACACTTACGACGAAACAATCATAACAAGCATCCCAAAGATTCATTGGGGACAGCCGGCGGCGGTCCAGGATCATTGATCGCTTCGTCTTCGGATGTGCGTGAGGCCAGAATGCCGGCCAGTCCTTGCGCTTAGTATTATTTACATTACAACAGCTCTGTTGCGGAAAAGCAAGCAAGCATTGCATAGATAGCATGGCCTAATGGAGGGAAATGACGGCAGTGTGACACAGCGGACAGGCGTGGGTGTCAATCACAGTTCACACACATATAGCCTACGGTTCTGATACTTCGCCCAAGAGAACTAATTGGTGAGCAAGACGATAGTCAGCATGCGGGACCCCTGGGATCAGCTCTGCCATCAGTCTGCTGCCTTTTTGTTGACTTTTGATCATTCAGCGGCGGAACCAACGAGGAGATGTTTCAGAGGCCGTCATCTTTCAGGGGAGGCTCGGCTGCCAGTCATCCAGGTGACGGTGAACAATTCTGTGTGAAATGAGGGTTGAGAGGGGAAAACGGTCAGGATCAATAAATCAATCAATGGTCGTGTCTTGTACCTTGAAGAGCGGAAGCTATGGTTCATGATCAAAATTACGAAAAGGCAATTATTATAGGTAGCAATACTAAAAGTGATGGAAATGCAAAGTCCTTCGTAGTGTGAACGAAAACTACCTACCTATGAATTATTACCTTATTTTAATAAACATGTCCACCATACAATACGAATCCCGAAGCACAGAACAAGGCAAGCCGAACAAAGAAAGGTAAAGTAAGGTTCAACCCCATCTTTCCTGTCTGCCGCTGTTCCTAGCCCTAGCCCAGTAACCCAGGCCAGCCTCCGCTTCTGGACAAGGAACCCAAGGTGCCTAGGTCGTCCCCAAGCGCGTCAACTTTTTTCGCTCTTCGAATCCTGTATCCTGTATCATGCTGGCTCGCTAAACCCTTTTGAGCACGCTCCTCCAAATTGTAGGCGAGAAAGTCGAGAAGTTACGCCGCCGAGCGACCACTCTCCACCCCAAATCTCCAACTCTGACCTGCCTTCCCGACTTCAATTTTTCCATTTTCCATTCTCCTCCAAATTCCCTTCAGTCTGAGACCAGCACGCCGTCGACCGACCGATCCCACATTCTTTTATTCTTCCCCCCCTTCTTTCCAATTCAAAAAGCTCGGCGTCTGCGACCGCAAAACACGAAAAAGGAGCCTTTGTTTATCCTCTAGGTCATCGGCCGCTTCTCCATTCCTCTCCGGCCATCTCGAACGAATTACAAACTGCTGGACATGGATCTTCTCCAACAATGCTCATGAGGTTTACGGCGACGACTACTCTTTCCTCAGTGTTTTTCTTTCTCGTCGGTCGGCGCGTGAGGGGAGCTTATTCGCAATGAAGACGGTTCCCAGCGTAAGTGCTTTTCCCATGTAAGATTAAGGGTTTATGCATAAACCCTTGGTCAATACTTTTGCCAGTTCTACATGTATACAAACAGCCTCGCCAGCTCGTGTTTCTGAATTTCCTCTTCCAGCCATTGCTGCCTCTATAAAACGCGTATGCTGACTTCTTTCCAGCTCGTTGCTTCGAGCACGGTGGGTATCGCTGCTGCGGGACTAGCACTGGGGAAACCTGAACGCTCGGCACCATTACGTCCTTCTTCTTCAAAGAAGCGGAAAGTGGGTGACCTTGAGAAGAATCTGTTTCGAAATTCATCTTCGCCAATTTCTCGCCCCGCTACTTCCTCGACGGTTATTACGCCTGACAAAAGCCTTCCATCAACGAATGGCTCCTCTCCGGCTGCCGGCCTGGCCACTCTTCCTCGTTCCTCGAATCTAAATCCAGACAATACCAGGGCTGGCGTTGGGCGAAGACGACATACGACTACACGGCATGGGGATTTGTCACCGACACAGGAACATCTTGGGGATGATGCGAGAGAGTCAATTTCTTCTAGAGGGTCCTGGATGAGACGGCTATCAAATATACCTATATCGCAAAGCAACAGCCCGAGGTCGAGCCTAGGGCCGGACTCTCCATCTTTCTCCAATGGCTCAGTGGCTCCCATACTATCGGACCCGGGAAGCAGTCCAGCACAATTACCACCTAATAAACTTGTGAAGAGGACTCCATCTGGAAAGATAAATGGTGGGACAAGGACAAGAAGCGGTACAGCCCCACAGGTGCCCACATTCCGAAGGCCAGCTACTAGTCACCAACGGTCTTTTACCTTGCAACAACAACTGAGACGAGAAATTCCAGCCAACACCAAGGACCAAGATTCCCTGCAAGTACCTCACAGCCAAGTTATACAAGATACTCCGTTAAGTAAAACAAGACATGCTTTGTTGGAACTCGGCACCACATGGCGGCCTTTTTTCGACTCTCGACCCACGAAGCTCACCAAAGATAAGATCCTCTCTGGGCGGACGAACGATGGGAGTATGCAAATCTTCCAATCTACCTCAAGAAGGGTGCTGCCAGATCAGACAGTCAGGGCGGCTCTTGTGAAACCAGGAATGATTACACCATTGAATTCCACTGCTGTGCAATACTATGAGGAAGATCACCTTCCGTTCGAGGAAGACCTAGAGGATGACACAAACATTATTGTAGAAGAACCTATGATTACATCGATCGAGGCGGATGACTCTCAAAAGCGACCACGTAGATCTATGTCGATGCACTTTGGTTCGCCTGGTTCCTGGATAGCGAGATCTGGTAGTCTACGAGGGAAGAAGCAGAGCACAGATACCAAAAATAGCGGGAAACGCCACTTTTCGGCGCCCGTTTCGGAAATAGCAGGACGAAACACGCTTTCGGTACACACAACGGCTAATACCACCAAGCATCGAGCTATCACGGACCCAACTGTCTTCCAGGAGCGGCCCGATTCACCGGTCATTCCTAATTCAAATGACCTATTCTCTCCAACGAGTTTTCAAGCACGCCGTCGTAATACCTCATCCCCTCTACCGCCTCTTTCCAGACTATCCAGCTTCAATGTGGATCTTGCTCGACTTGGCCTCTCGTCCTCTTCATCATCCGCCCCGCGCTCTCCAGTCCTGCCTACCAATACTGCAGCAACGTCTTTCTCCTCAGGTCGCATGTCCCCTTCTTCGGCGACATATTTCGCTTCGCTCAACGCTAAGTCAACCCATAATTCAGAGATCATAGATCGAGCATCAACTCTCATTGGGTCGGACCATGAAGGTAAAGGATTTGCTTCAGGTGATGATGATGACACGGATTTTCAGAGTGAGACTATTTATGATTCTTTGAGGACAACCACCACAGGTAGCATGCGGTCCCATAACGCTCCCTTAGACTCCATGTTTGACGAATCCCCTCCAAGTATAGGTGGGCATTCCAAAAAGAGGCTTTCGGTGCACGAAATGATAGGCAATGGTACATTTCAAGAAGGAAACAGGATTGTGGAAGAGGATGAAGGAATGTCGACCCCTGTCAAGGGAAGCAGGTCTCGTTCTTCACACGAAGAAGGCCTTCGCACACCAGTGCGCAAGCCTGTGGATGTTGAGGACCCCTTGCCGTCATCCCCGCCAAACTTTCTGCTCGCAAGTAAAGACTTCAGCGGTCTCTCTCTGGATGATGGCCCGGAGGAAGAAGAAGATTGGAATAAAGATGACGAAAATGCAGAATTTGGCAGCCCACTGTCTCCTCCGTCTCATCCATCCAGCTCCGTGAATTCTCGAAAGGTAGATCCGAGTGTCCGTGCGGCGCTTGCAGATGTTACCCACACAAGCACTATGAATGGCAAATCTGCTCCTCTGGGCGAGCGCCCAAGGAGCAATCTGTTCGACTGGTCAGAGCCGCCATCGATTGAGAAAATGGACTCCATGGGTAATTCGCCAAGGCCAAAAACAGCCCATGTTAAGCACATGGTGGATGGTCGAGGTGGGCGAGGTCTAGGTCGCAAAGGTCCCAGTGCGTTGCATATAAGAAGTCAGAGTGTCCCTATTGTCCCTGATGTGGCAGGCCAGCGTGAGCATACAAAACTAACTCAAAAATTCGGTACTTGGGGCTTGGGTGGGAAGGGAGTTAGCGAAGATTGGGATGGCGACTTTGATTTTGACAATAGCGAGACGGACGATGCTGAAGACGGCGATTCGAAACTGGAAAGTAGTGGCATGCTTGTCCCACAAGCAATTCAAGCGAGCCAGGCAAACGTTGTCGGCCATGTTGGGCAGATCAGAGAAGTTTGCTTGCTTGTTGAGGATTTGAAAAGGCTACGGATTCTAGGACGCGAGAAGAATCTACTACATGGACCATCGGCTTCGTTGTGGAAAGAGGCAGAGGGTATTATCGCACTAGCAGTTCCTGATGAGGAAGACGCTACACTTTCGCCATCCCACTCACCCTCCTCAATGGACTTTGATCACGAGATGATAGACGAGAAATTTTTAGAACATGGGGTAGATGGCGCTGAAGTCTCGAAAGTAGATGTCCCTTTCGAGGTCATGAATGCCCAAGGGTACCCTACCGGGCTTTCGTATGATGGTAATCTAGTCCGACGGAAATCGGTATTCTCCCCTGAAGATGACATATTTGGAGCTGGAGCACTAGTGAACCAACCACAACCAGTGGAAAACTTGAAGCCGAAGCCAATCTCACAGTCAACTTCACTTGCCAATAAAGGCGCAACGAGTTCAACGGAAGTTGCTCGTTCTGTAATGGAGACCATGCATCAACACCGATCAACATCTGATCCTCTTCTTTCTGAGCTCACTACTCAATCGTCAAACAAAATGCCATTCGATACAACAAGCCTCCGAGACTTGGTCCACCGAGCCAGTGTTTTAAGTCGTAATCTGGCTGAATTGATTCGCAAAGCTGATGGATGTCCTCGAACCCCAGAAATCAGCCCACACCGCGAATCGAGTCCAGCTTTTACTCGAGTCTTCACTGATCCAATGGCAAGCCCACCCAAGCACCTTCCTCGGAGTCAAAGTAACAATTCGGTTATGAGTGGCTCGATGGATTCCTCCCCCTCTAGGAGTTTGGGACAGAGGATGCAGATGATGACTGTCGTATGAGTGAGCCTACGATTACGAAACGAACGAATACACATTCTTGTACATGCGTGTAGGCCCTTGCGGTCTCGTATATTCTATTTCACCTGCATAGCGACGGTTTTTATTTCGCCTGCATTGAGCGACTCCTTTTTTGTCGTGTATTCTTTTACATAAAACGGGAGTCTTATATTTCGGTTCGACATTTGTCTGTTTGCATAGGGTTTTTTTATTGTGGGTTAAACGATTACAATTGTTTTCGGCTTTTTCATGGCAACGGTAGCCGCGAAAAGAAAGGGTTTCTATAGGATGAAGCACGAGAGCATAATGTCTGCGCGGTACTATTTTACCTATTTTGTTTGGTTGCATATGGGCCTATAGGACTTGTGCATGCAGTGGGTGGCCTTCTGCTACTTCTCTTGCTGAAGCTGGCTCAGCTCTGAAGGCATCGAGGGGATAATGGGTAATGTGCATGGGCGGGATTGGAAGGAGGATATTCATGTGGAATTGTGAGGAATAGGATGATAGACGTATAATGCCAGCAATGAAGTCATGCTTCACGCCAACCTATCCATTTTGCTGAGTCCAGAATCTTGATTTTGATATTGAACGTAGGGAACTGTTCTGAGGCTTCATGGTGCATGAAATACTCTAGATCAATCGTCGTCAAGCATATTCAGCATGCCAAGAAATCGTCGCTAGGTACTCCTGGAGTTTCTTTTTAGCCAGATTTGATGCCCCGAGTACCGAGTTGGCTAATTGCTGCATTTCATGTTTTGTTCTTCACCCCTCAAGTGCTGCCCCGCATGTTGAGTTCTTACAGACAGCCCCTCACTCATCGTACTACACCGTCTTTGTAGATTTTAAACATGGGGAAATTGTTTTTCGTTGCGCCGTGGCAAGGGTATTATTCAGTGAGTTGGGTTCATGGGAAGATGAGGGGTCATGCAGTGTAGAGATCTGGGGCTTGATACTTAAAAGAATGCACTGTCTTACTATAGTTCCGGACAGGATTTGAGTACTTGTTACTTTTATTTCAGGATGTATTCTCAAGCTTTTGCGCTTTCAATAGCTTTGCTGTACCCGCTCGTCAAGGCTGCTGTCATCTCCAATGGAACTAGTACAACTTCGAGCCTCGCCGCTACCACGACAACTTTAGAGATAAGTGTAGAAGGTATGAAATGCTAACTAGTTCTTGCACATTCCAATGGTCATTTGACTTAACATCATCCATCCACCTACAGATCTCTGGAACCTCTATATCGGCCCCGTAGAAACGTACTCAGTCACCACAACAATAACCCCCACGCCAATTCCCTCCACAGAACTGATCCCACCACCACCCATCTACTACCCTTCCTATCTCCAAGGCCAAGAAACAGCAGCAACAATCAAGAATCAAAGCTGGTCGTTACCAAAGGGCTTTTGGTGGGGTGTTAGCAGTGCTGCTTATCAGGTCGAGGGCGCTGTTAAGGCTGAGGGTCGTGGACCTGGTTTGTGGGATGCTTTTACGCATCGTGCTATGAATGTTGCTGATAATCAGACTGGTGATGTGGCTATTAATGAGTACTATAGTTATAAGCGAGGTATGTTCGTTGTGCTATTTCTTTTTGTTCGGCTATGTTAGACTCAGTCTTGGGTTATTCAATGGACTTGGTGATTGAAAGTCTAAATACCATCTGATATAAGGTTTGGTAGTTACGTAAAGAATTTACCATCTGTGTTTTAAGCTAAGTAGCTTATTAGTTCGTCATTCCTATCGGAGTTTTATGCTCACTCATTGGATTGGTCTAATCAACTCAAAATTGAGGACATGGCAAGTCATGAAGCCAGTCCTTGCCTAGCCTTTGGGCCTTTTCCTAATGATGAACGAGAACCTTATAAATATAAAGCCAACAAGGAGGTTCCGAAGTTGTGACAAGTGTACAACTAGTTCGACAGTCCTATGGTTAAGTGAGATGACTTACTCATATCTCGCTTTACTTGCATATCCGTTCTTATCTTAAATGCATGAACTCAGAGAAAGTAACTCCCTTGATCTGAACGAGGTTGAGTAGCTCAACTTTTGAGCAACCTACTCAACTTGTGTGCTTAATTTGGCTTGAGTACTGCAGTAGAGTCTGGAAGGAATTCATGACATTAAACAATTCATGGGCTCGAGGACACAGGCGCTAGTCCATAGGTCACTGTCAATATTACAGAATCTCGAAGGCTGTAACATACTAACTTCACTTGCAGAGATACAACGCATTGCCGGTTCGTGTTATTCAAAAACATCCTAATTCAACAGCTTTACTCCACCTTTCGTGGCAAAGAGATGGTACTAAATCTACTTTCTAATTAGCAATGGGAGTTCAAGTCTACTCTTTCTCTATATCATGGTCTCGCATCTTTCCTTTCGGCACTGGGCAAATCAATGAGGCTGGACTAGCACACTACGATGACGTGATAAATACCTGTATCGAGTATGGTGTCAAGCCATATGTTACACTGTATCATTGGGATCTGCCATTATATCTCCAGCTTAAATATGGTGGTTGGGTAGACGAGCAAATTGTAGACGACTTCCTCGCTTATGCAAAAGTGCTGTTTGAACGCTGGGGCACCAAAGTTCCAGCCTGGTTCACATTCAACGAACCACTCTCTTTCTGTGGCGAATATCCGGTTCCAGCTCATTACTTTCCGGTTAAGACTACTATCCCTGGCGTTCAACAACGATACTGGTGTGGCCGGCATATGCTTTTAGCGAATGGGAAAGCATACCAGCTTGCTCGATCCCTGAATATCACTGCACCAATCAGTATCAAGTTCAACGGAGGCTACAAACTTCCCCTGACCAATTCCTCAGAGGACCTAGAGGCTGTGCAGCGGGGTTGGGCTTTCCAAGAATCGTGGTTTGCTGATGTCTTGTGGTCAACGGGCGACTATCCTCCGCAACTGAAAAGTTTTGTGTCGAGTTTCCTACCTAACTTTACTGCAGACGAGTCGGCTCTAATCAAAGGCTCAAGTGATATTTTCTGTCATGATGCGTACACATCTAAGTACTATATGGCACCAGATGTCGGTATTGAGGCTTGCCTAGCCAATTCTAGCAATCCCCTCTATCCCCTCTGTTACAACTCAACGGCCACACTTCCCGCTTCGGAGGGAGGGTGGCTCATTGGACCAGCGGCCGACCCCAATTCCTCCTGGTTGCACAAAGCAACCGAGTGGGTCCCAGCACTCCTACGCCACATCCAGGATACGTGGAACCCGGAAGGAGGGATAGCGGTCTCGGAATTTGGACTCACAGAGCCGTATGAGTACTATAAGAAGAATCGAGCAGATATCTTAACAGATACGCAAAGGACTGCTTATTATCACGATTTTGTGCAAGCTATATTGCTCGCTGTTGCCGACGGGGTTAATGTTGTGGGCGCGCTAGCATGGTCCATTGCGGATAATCTAGAGTGGACTGCCGGGTTTACCGTTAAGTTTGGCTTGCAGGTAGGTTTGCTTTCTGTTCCTGGAAGATTATTGCTCATTGACTTTGGTAGTATGTCAACCTTACTACGCAGGAGAGATACTATAAAGCTAGTTTCTTTGTACTGAGAGACTTGTTTGAAGAGTATAAGGCAGAATAGGCGGTTCAAAGCTTGTGTGAATCAAGAAGCGACTCAAGTTATATTTCGAAGAAGCTCTCTTAGCCAATGTGGCTTATGTTTGAAGCTTGTTTGATTGATAATCTATTTGGGAAGCTCAAATATTCTGCAGAGGTTACTTTAAATCAAGCTGCAAAACTGGTATTAAATAATGACTTTGATTACTGCACTTTTCAAGACAACAAAGATGATCAAATGAAATTATATGATTGGGGAGACTGGAAGGCTAATTAACAGTCTTGCCACATTTGTCTATGATCCCTACTCTATGCGCAACAGCCACCCACCTCCTGAAGCTCCGTTTCTTCAAAGGCCCATTGCCAATACTTATTAGTTCTTTAAAGCTGCTCTCTACAGCTGCCATACTCCCTTCTGCTTCCCACGCTCAGATGACCTCGACAGAGCTACATACAGAAATCCAATATTGGGTTCGTCGCTTAGCTCTCACGTTAATCGCCCCATCCCCTTTTCCCCCTCAAAAACGGAAGCGACGCTCGCCTCGCGAAAGTGCGAGTACCTTCCTTCCCTTCCTCAAAATTCACAGCACCTGAATCGCCCGATGAAACCTACTTAGAATTGATCCTCGGCATTTCCTGTATCTACTACACCATTGCAATATCTCAAAACTCAATTCCAAATAGTTCTAAGTAACTTTCACGTCTACGATCAAGGTAATCGCGGAAGTTCCCCTAATAACACTTCCTATCCAACAAATTTGAGATGAACGTTGAGAAGTGACCCTTTTAGAACGCTAAGTACGTACACCAAGCTCTTTTCACTATTGACTGCAACAAGGTTGCCGCGTACGTGAATTGGATCCAATTCCAATACCTTGACTTGAGACAGCGAACAGCAAAAGTGAGATGCTTCACTGAAACAAACTAAAGGTTTCATCCTTAGCTAATAGGCTTTATCTATATAAGTCTACTATATAAAGCTAGTTTGGCCGCGCTAACCTTACTTCATACTTGACTCTGAGACTCTTAAATGCGAAGTCAGAATCATCACAGAACTTATCTTACTACTCAAATAATCTAGGTAGTGGTACATGGTTAAGCTACATAGAGAAGCCTATAGGTTACTAGTATACTCGAGCACCTCTAGAATGAAATCGCGCGTAATTCATATAGTGTAGAAGGTTAGGAATAGTCTAGATAGACGAGGCCTGTACAGTTCTCGATATAAACCTGGCTCTATATGTAATCTTACTTTGGAATAAAAGCAGAGTTTGTTGTGCTAGTCGTGGGTTTTATGAAACACATTTATCAGAAACTCTGTCTTCCGGTCCTCCTCTTGCTACTAGTTCTAGAACAGATAGTAGGCGGATTGTGATACTTGCTAATCCAGACATACACAATCACAAGCAGTACAAAGAAACCACGTCTTTTCATAGAATATTCTTATCTATATATATATATCTACACAATAATTCACCAAATTAGAAACGTGCAAGTCGTTGTAGCCCGTGACAAAATGCTTGCTCTGAAATAGGTATTTAGCGCTAATAAACCTTGACCACGTCTTTCCCTTTTCTACTATCCATTCTAAAACACAAAGCAAATACAATAAATGGAAGCGATAAGATATGAATGAATGTTGTTGGCTTTTGGGATCCGCTTTTATTTTCCCTGAGGAAATTATTTTAGCGACGGTTAAAATTGAAATAACGAGAGCCAAGGAACAGAATAATCAAGTTGCTGCCGATGAAAGCAATCAATATTCCTAAGTCCCTCCAACGGTTTGAGAACTCGAAACTTAGAGGCGCGTAGAATTGATCTCCAACACTGTAGGCACAGTATTCACATGCGCTGGTAGCATTGTCGACTAAATATCCAGCACCACCAGCTGAAAAGAAGTTGGCCATGTATTCGCCACACGTCTGACCGACTGGAGCACTAAATCGATTTAGCTCAACAGACTTGCAGACGACAGGTAGGCCGTGTAGTTCTGTGACTACCATTCCTCCAATAAGTCGGGTGAAGGGGTCGAGTTGGTATAGCCATGCACGCCAGAACTTTGGAATCTGAGGCTTAGGAACTACAGGTGGAAAATTTGAAGTTAGTTTAACCGCGTTACTTGCTGTTGAATAATTATGTGATACACGACTAGTTATATAAAGGGTAACAAGTAAAAGGCGAAAATGGATACGTACTAGTAACACCACAAAACAAGGCAAAAGTGATGATAATAAAAGGATTGAGCAGTGCGGAAATGAAAGGACTTGGTGTCAGAGCCGCCACCATCTGTCCAAGTGTAACCGAAAAGAACTCAGTGATAAGAACCATGAAGAACTGGTATCCAGCACGGCTTGAGTCCGAACTAAATCCGGGCATGTAGTAGATAGGCAGGAAGAAACCAACTGCACAAAGGATGCTGTATGGCAGTTCGGCAACTACAAGAGATGAGGCGAAGGCGAATTGTCCATACATCTTACTTGACGCTTCGCGATAAAAGATCATTCGAGAGATGGCATACTTAGGTTCAACTTGAGCCAAGATGAGAGCAGGGAGAACGGTGACCTGAAAGATAACGAAGACGCGGTACTGTAAGGATGAACGAGAGTCATCGAGATTGAGATAGGCGAGACCGGTGATGATAGCGATAACGACATGATTGAAGAGACGAGTGAAACCGTAATTAGGCGAACGCCAGAAGGCTAGGTTCGTACGCTTCTGAACGATTTTCAATTGATGCATCAGAGGTGTCGCATATTCTCTCTCGTCAACTTTTGGACTGCTTCCGACTTCCGCTAGACGTGTGGCCTTCATTTGAGTAATGCGATCCTTGGTGTTAGCAAGTTCGGGCGAGTCTGCAAAGATATCAGCCCAGTCTCGGTCACCAATTCTAGGTGCCTGGCCAGCTCCTATCGCATCCAGCATGTACTCGGCAACGTTGGCATCAGGTGGGCAGTCGGCGCCATGGCGACTAAGATAGTTCCGCAGTGTGACTGCATCCTTCCCGATATCTCCAAAGTAAACACATCGTCCTCCCCGCTGAAGCAGAAGAAGGCGATCAAAGTTTTCGAACAGGGCAGCATTTGGCTGATGGATGGTACAGAGAATAGCTTGACCGGCCGCGGCTAACTTCTTGAGGAAACGAACGATGTTGAAAGCAGACTGCGAGTCCAGACCCGACGTTGGTTCATCGAGGAATAGTAAGAGCTCAGGTTTAGCAGCAAGTTCGACTCCAATAGTGACTCTTTTGCGTTGCTCCACAGCCAATCCAGCTTCTGGGTCCCCAATAATAGCATCGGCCATATCTTCCATCTCTAGCAGACTAAGAATCTCTTCAACGTACGCGTACTTCTCGGACTGAGGTACTTCGATTGGTTGACGTAGATCTGCAGAAAATCGCAAGGCTTCTCTTACAGTTGTAGTAGGCTCGTGCACATCTAGTTGCTCGGCATAAGATGTTCCTCGCTGGAAAGAGGTACCAGGCTTAAGTCCGTCAACTAGAATATCACCACTGATGACACCAATATTCTTTCTCGCGGCAAGGACATCTAAGAGAGTTGTTTTGCCGGCTCCACTAGCACCCATGAGTGCTGTCAATTCTCCTGGTTGTACGTATCCATAGATGTTGTTGAGCAGGCGCAGCTCCCCAGCCGGCGTTGGCACATCGTAGTTGAGGCCTTCCCAAGTTAGGATTGCTTTAGAAGCGATGTTGATCTCAGAACCCTCGCCATCCTTCTTGGACCTGCGAAGATCCCTTTTCGTAGCGAGCTCCGCGTTTAGAGCATCCCTCTCCTTGTTGGGCTTCTGGAAAACCTTTGCCGTATTACCACCAGCCCCGAAGGTCAGCCATTCACCGAGTGTTGCGTTGGTGATGAGGAAAGCAACAATCAAAGCGATAATGATGCCGAAGTTTCTCCATAGCTCATCTGGTTTATAGGAAAACCCTTCGGTGATGTAGGCTGATCCACTGACTTGATCTGTACCAGTTGTGCTCCCACTCAGCGTGCAAACTTGGTTAGCAATGCTGTCATAGCCTGGACCTGAAGGAATCAATGAAGAGCCCTCGCACGTCAAATTGAGACGAGAGAATTCATTCTCCATTAATGCGGAAAATCCTAGACCAAGTGCATTGATCCAGTAAATCCACCTAATCCATACCTTCTCGGATTGATATTGAATTATATAGCCTGAGGTAATGACGAAGAATGTAATAATTGTAGCAGCAAATTTTATGGCGTAGTCGAAGTCTGGACACAAGCAACCGACCGTTCTGAAAAATAAAGTCATGGCCAAGTACCCCGCGACAATGACAATGTAGAACGTGAAGAAGGCACCAGCATCACGAACAAGTCCGCACATGAAATAAACAATTATCGAAAACAGCAGGATCTGAGAAGCTGAGAAAGCCACATCTACGATGATTTGAGCAATCCAGAGAGCTGAAGGCCGATGAAAGGTATAGGCTTTATGCTTGTTGACAATCGGACGACCAATCATGGTTGAAGCTAATTCCGAAAATGCTTGGAACGCGTTGAAAAGTAGACTGATGAAGAGAAGACCGCCACGGGTAAAGGCACCGGCTGAGGTAGTTGGAAGATCCAACCAAACTGTGCCTAAAACGATAGCAATAACAATCGAGGTTATCCAGGAGACAACCAGGGAAAACTTGTCCTGCCACTTAATCAAGAATTGTCTCTGCATCAGTGCCCAGATCTGTAGATAGTAAGGGATAGAGTAGACCGATTTCTTCGATGCTCCCTTCTGCTTGCTGTCGTGTACAGCTGCTCTGAAATCTTCGTGCTCCTGTTTCTCCTGCGCCAAAGCCTTTCGATAGGTGTCCATTTCTTCATTTAGCAATTTAGTAAATTTGGAATCAATAAAGGCCTTAGCCAACGTGTCGGCATCATGCGGTGCATTTTGCGCAGATCTCCCTTCAGCATATTCTCGCTCGAATTCATCCGTGCAACCAGTCAAGAAATCGGGCGAAGTCTGCCGAGGTTTCTCGTTAAACCCGAGACCCTCGAAGTATTTTCTAGCTTCACTAGCTGGTCCAAAATAGACCTGCCTTCCAGAGTCGATCACCAGAACCTTGTCGAACTGCTTATAGATGTTCTCACTAGCCTGGTATAACGACACAAAAGTTGTTGTCTTGTAGATATTTGTCATGACTCTCAAAGATTTGGCGTAGTCCAGAGCTGTAGAGGCATCTAAGCCTCGAGTGGAGTTATCCCAAGAACACACAGTTGCATTGGTTACCATCATCTCCGCAATAGAAACTCGCTTTCGTTCACCGCCAGATACACCTCTAACAAAGGGGTTGCCTACGATGGTGTTCCGGGTGTGTTCAATATTGAACATTCGCAAAAGAGTAGTTATGACCTAAGTAGACCTTGAGTCAGTATGACTCCAGATAAATGTGGTTTTGAAGGTTTTCGAATAGGAAACTCTTTTGGGCCTACCTTTTCCTTGAAGTCGTTCTTTGACATCCCAAGTGGCCTCTTTCCTGGTGTCTTAGTATCAAGTGCAAACCCTAAAGTCTGCCCAACCGTTAGGGTGGGATGATGGACATCGTCTTCTTGATTATACACGGCTTCTCCTCGGTACTGCTTAGCGAAAGTTTTGGCATCGAAAGGGCCATATTGAACTTCCCCGTCTACTGCTGTATACCCATATCTCTGGTTTGCAATGACTTTCAAAAAAGTGGTACAGCCCGAGCCGGGTCTTCCAAGCACCAGGACCATTTCTCCTGGCTTTGCCACGCCCCGGAAACCCTGCAGAATGTTGACCTGTTTGCCCTTTTTGCCCGCACCAAAAATGTTCATGGCTGTCTCGACAACATTGAAGAAGCTAACAAAAGCATCTGGAAAAGTCTTGACAAAGTTGGTTACACCTCCTACTCCCGAAACCGTAAGGTCCTCCCATATTACACCAATGTGCTTGGGATGGATTCCCGACTCTACATCCGCCGCTTTGTTTCCCCTCAGAGTATTTTCGAGGTCGAATTGAGTATCATCGTCAGATACAGATGACGCCGCGATCTTCTCAACATCGACATTATGTTTCGACTGATGGGACTTTGTTCTCGAAAGACGTTTAGAGATTTGCGAAATACCGGTCAATTCGCGTTGCAGCTCCGCAAACTCAGCTTCGGCGTCCTTCACATTCACCCCGCCGCTAGTTGTACGTGAAAAGCCATTGGGATTGGAATTGCGCGCATGTTCGCGCTGCTTCTCAGGATCTGCAACAGTATCGACTGAGGTTCTCTCGTGGCTACTGGGAGATGCTGGCGCATCCTGCAAAGTTTGAGATGGGTTTTCGTGGGTTTCCTTGTCCATTTTGACGTCAACTTGTGTAAAGTTTGTGCCGCAGGACAGTCAGTAGCGGCGGCGAGCCTAGTCGCCAAAAGTTGGTTTTTCTCGCGAACTCAGATAGATTATTATTCGATGTCTGTCTGGTACTAGGTAGATGGCTGCATGCCAGGGAGGATAGGTGAATGAAAACAATTCAGTCTACTTGATTAGAATTAAGGAATGGAAGACAATTCAATAATAATAATAATAATGGGGAAAGACGAAAGCAAGTTGGTGGAGAAGGAGAGAGAGAGAGAGAGAGAGAGAGATACCTGGGGCTTTTCTAAATTTCTTTTTTGCATGTTGGGCTCTCCAAGGCTCAAAAAGCGCAAGCTCTCAAAATGCACACTATTCTCATAGCGCATAGCGTACTGTATCTACTGGGACCGAAAGAGATAAGGATTCCTAAGCATGTGGGGACCGGACATTTCAACCCCTACTCCATTACTTGCAGTGAAGAGCCACTTCTACCCATTTCGACTCATCCTCACCACTAAGGCTACTGTGACTCGGTGCAATGGTTCCTCCACCATCTCATTTCTATCACAAACTGACGAACGACAACGACATGGTTAATGGAGCCCCAAGGCGCTAGTTGAGTCAGGGATGTGGAGGATTTATCGGCTTTAAGAGTCGCAAATCCCACTTGGTACAACCGTACGAAGGCCACGGCAAAAGGTCCAAAAAGTCATTGGACGACTTGGTTACAGGCTAGTTAACACCCCGGAAATAATAGCCTATAGGGCCTTTAGGTAGAGAGTAGGCTGATTTTGTTTATTCCCGGGGCACAGAACAGTGTAAACGCTCCCTACAGAATTTCTCTTCAGACTCTGGTTACTTGGCCGTTGGGTGAGTACTGAGCGAATACGATATTCTACCCCCTGTAGTCCAATAACTTTTTGCCGTGGCCTTCGTACTTCGTACTGCTTTGCCTTTGTCTTTCGTTCCCAAGACCTAACGGCTGCCAGTTTCACCGGGTGACTCGACACCAAACTGAACCAGTCACAGGTTTCCATGGCAAAAGTGTGTTTGCGTGTTATTAGGTTTGTTAGTAATTAATAATGTGCTTCTGTCTGTGTGAGCTTGCGTCTGTGGTGAGCTTGTGTCTGTGTGATGACCAACCATCCAACCACTCTGGAGACTTGGCACAACCAGCAGCATCACAAGAGGGCATTTTGTAGAGGATATGAGCACTTTTATACAGCTGGAATAAATCATAATACCCGGAATACGGAAGGCCTTAAAGTCCGCGTATCCAGAAAAGGAAAGCTTGGAAATCAAAATAGAGCCGCAAACATGTCCGTAAGCCCGTCCGGAATCCTTTTGCCGGCAATTTTTCGGGTTACTAGGTACAGGGCCGTATTACGCTTTGCACTAAGTCGAACTCGGCTCAGTGCTGACAACGTTGGTAATCGACTGAGCGGGTGTGGCCGAGCCGATGGGATGGTGGAAGTGGGGTCGGGTATTTTATCCCGGTTCGTCGCTTGTGCTTGCAACCTGAGGTGGATTGTGACTTATCTCGCTTACCTTCCATCTTTTATAGATATTGGATTTTCGTACTTTCTTTCCTGAGATGCAATCACCACTAAAAAATATTAAGTTGATCATTAATGCGTCCTAAACGAAAATAGTAGCTTGTTTAGGATGGTTTGAGTAACCTACGTCAAGTTTGTCGTGATATAGTCGCTATATTATATGTCTACTGTAAAAGTTATTCCACGGTATCTATAGCTAACCTGTTTTGCAGTACTTCGTTGACCAGTACTTAGCAGAAGTGGCCAGCTTTCTTCTTTTTCCCTCCTACTTTACCTAGAAACCATTCAGTCACGCAAGGTTAGATTGGCTGCTTTAGCAGCTACTCTCGATTCTAGCTGTAATTTCCTTTGGAAATGTTACTTCTATACTCCTCTAGTCCGTGCCATTTTCTATATATTTCAAGTTCTAGCAACAGAAATGTATGCTATTACATGGAAGTCACTCAGCCTGGTAGTTATTATCAGTTACCACTAACTTTGAAATACATTTAATCATAATTAAGGAGGCACTAACGGACGACGAAACATATATTTCAGGTATATCTACCGGCTACTGTTAAAATAGTTACTAGCGCGATTGCAACCACTTGACACGAGACTCCCTAATTACACGTATGCAGAACAAATTTACAGTCGCTTAATTCTCAATCACTCGACTCCCCACGTAATTAACCCTCAGTCACCCGAATCTCAACCACTAATCACCACATGTATCTAAAGTGGATATTCTGTTGATCCGTCAAATCCTTGAAGTCAGTATCCTGATGTACTCTCTGGCCTGCAGCCTCATCTACACGATCACGACGTTTGTTCTCCCACCAGCAGTAGGTCATATAAAGGCCGATAGTAATGAGTGATAGAACATATGATCCAAGAATAGCAGCCATTCCTAGCGGATATAATGGCGCTTGAGTCGTGATAAAGAAGTGCTTTACAAAATATAGTTAGCAACAATTCTTCGATTCCTACCAGGGAAAAGGAAAACTCACAGGTCCAATGATATTTGAAACGCAGTAAGCGATGAAGACCAACGCATTTACAGTGACCTTCTTCGTATGCCCAGCGGTGTTTGCACTGTTAAGTCCAAGGGAAACAATATATGGCCCAAGGTAGAAATATGCAAAGTAAAGTGCAACTAGCCGGCCATTGAGGTTGGAAAGGGGAAGACAGTAAACGAATACTGTAGAAATCAGGCCTATGATAAGCCCGACAATGATAATGATGCCGCGGAAATGGTGCTTTGGAAGATGCTTGGCAAGAAGAAAGACCGCACCATTACAAGTGTATGAAGACAAGGTCTGGATAACTCCTGGTGGAATGCTCAATAGTACCGCTTTCTGTGAGGAGTATCCCAAGCCTTTGATAATAAGGGGTGTGAACTAAAGCGAGAAATCAGCTGTAATTCTTAAACGTGTTTGATATGTACTGTAAAATAAATGTTAAAACTCACATTAGTCAACCCACCATTAGGTATTGAGCACCAAATATTGAAGAAAAACATGAGCCAAGTCTTAGGATCTCGCATGGCTTCCCAGAACTGATCCCACTTCCACACTCTGTTCTCGATACCAGTCTGATTTCCTCGAACTCTGTCGACTGCGATAGCTTTCTCTCTCTCTGTTATAAACTTTGCTGTGACTGGGGAATCCGGGAGGAAGATTCCAACGACAAGGCCCCAGAGGAATGTCATAGATCCAGTGACCCAGAAAAACAGTCGCCATGGATTGTACCATTGGCCATCAAGAAACCCAACACTGAAAACCTGTCAGCACGAGCCTATTCAGACTGATATCTTGGTATCGACGTACGCATAGCCAATAGATCCGGTAAAAAGTGTAGAAAGACCAGTATAGAAAAGGCCCATTCTGATTGGTTGCTCTTCTCTAGGATGACCATCAAATCAGCTTCTGAAAAGTGTGGTTAAGATGCAGAACCTCTAGGCAATGACCTACCTGGTATACCACATGCTAACAACAAGGAAATTACCGGGCACAATTGGCGCTTCTAGTATCCCAAGAAGGATACGCAGGGCCATCAAAGCTGGGAAGTTATTTGCAAAACCCGTTCCAATAAGAATAATGCCGAATATGAACCTGCATTATCATAGTCAGTAAACACGGATGAATATAAGTGCGTAAAACATGATCCACGAATTTTTATATATCTCTTAACCCCTAGAGACATGTCTCAAAGCTCCTAAGTCAACCTAGATTGGAATTATGGCATAGAGAATGTCATTACTCAGCCGATGCCATCGTCTTGGCAATACGGAATCTCTGCAAAATCCTGCCAGATGGAATTGAAGCAAACATATATCCGACTGTTCAGGATCTTTAGTATCAGCCTTGATTTCTCTAAGTGATTCGAAGAGGAAGGAATGAAGCAGGCTCACGAACAATAAAAGGCGCTTCCAACCCATGCGTATCGATCACCTATAATGAGAAAAAGCACAGTGTCAGATCAGCCACTCTAAAATAAAATGGGAAGTGTAGGAGGCATATTTAGAGCATAGAGACGGCTCTCAAGTCCTAGATATGCCTTGATGGGAGGAAAACATTTCAAGAAACGTACCTGTGAGGTTGCAATCTGTTTTCATGCCGTAGCTGTAAAAGTTAGACCAAATACTTTTCAGGCTTCATGTAATGAGAACTTACACAGCACCGGTAGATGTTGTTACTTTGTCCAGAGCACTAAGTGATACATTGAACCAAAGGATTGGTACTAATCGCAAATCCAGTTTCCACCTTAGTCTCTTCTCTTCCTTTCGTGTATAGGCATTGTCGCCATCTAACAGATCAGCATATGCAGCTGCAACATCTAGCTTGCTGTCTACTTCTTGGATCTTAAGAATAGAGTCATTTTGTACGTCCAAACTGGTCGAGATCCCGCTGGCCACAGCTTTCGTCTGGTCTTTCTGGTCGAGATCAGCCATCGTATCCTCAACCTGAAAATTTGGAATTGTATAATAAGGCTTTCGAAGAGGTACTTATGCTCTGGGAGCAGATGTTCTTAATCGTTGGCAATTGGATTAAGCATTCTATCTTGAGGAGCTTTGTCCGCGATTATCGAACGAGGTCTCCAAATCAGAGTAATCTGAACAATTTCACTGGTTCTTCCCCTCATTTATTCGCTCAAATCCGATCACTCCATCAGTTCTCTATCTTCGACCCTTCGATCAGGTGCCGAAAGATGTCCTATCAATCGGAATTGTTGCCCGCAACCCACTTTACTTAACCCTGAATACTGATAGCAGGCTAGGTTCCTCGGCTATTTCCGCATACTTATCGCCTACTCTAGGTAGTTGAGACCGCTATCTGCTGGCATAGAGCTCTGAAATACTTATGGTTATGATGACAGTCATCTCACCAACATGTATTTCTGACTTCCACTTTATTGTTTGTGCAATTCAATTTCCTGAACATACGTAGATGACCAAGTCTGCTTTTAAAATTATAGGGCAGCTAGCTTACTGATCGACACTTGTTCGTAGCCTCTAATATAGACAACCACACTTTTATCGATCATAATAATACCCCAAGAAGAAAGTTTGCTGAATGGGAATGGTCATATACCTCTATTCACCCTGTTTGTTCTCGCTTAGCAATTACTCAAGCAGCTTATCGAGTTGCCTTTGCTGTTTAGCAGAATACAATACAACAGAGGTGCTACCACAAAATTGACCTTCTATTGCAGACTTCTTCGAAAGCTTTAGTAGGGCACAAAGTGTGACCACGTAGTCTCTTATGCTCAGTTCCGTGAGGATAGTTTGAGGTTCCCGTGTTAGACGAGTTACTTAATAAGTGAGTTGCTCAATAGGTGATTACTTGAGTAAAACAACTCCTACGTGACCATTCATTTAGTTTCTAATACATAATCAGATAGCAGTGATTTAATTTACGGAAGAATTACAGCATAAGCGTAGAAGACTTTAAGATGTATAATGCACGTTTTAAAGAAGTGAGAATTCTGTGAACTGCCCCTGGCTATTTGTTAAAAATGAGGAAAAGCCTGTACTGTATTAAAGTGTTAAAGCGAAACAAAACCCCAAGTTCGATGAGCTGCTAGTTAACAACTCTTGCTTGCTTGTCTTAAGAAATAGTATGCCTGGTTAATAAGGATAGTTGAGCAACTGTATCAGATCTATAGAACATGTTCTTCAATAATTACACGCCCGCTATTTAGAAGCAGTATAATTTAGAAATTGATACCTCTCTCCTTTCCTTATAGACGAGATTTTGAAGGAAGTACAGGTCTCTGTCCCTTCACTCCACAGCAGAATTCCGTTTCTATAGTGATACATTTTTATTCATAAGATAGTGCGCTGTATACACATTAGGTTGCAAACCATCTGATTAGAATTAAGCTTTCAAATAACTTAGCCTATATCGTAGGATTACGTTAAACTTTGCCTTCTTCCAATCACCACCTAGAATTGCGGCACAGCTAGCACTGCCTCCCCCTCCAACAAGCTAGCTACTAATACCAACATCGTAACTCCATCCCCATCATCAAGATTCCTTCCCATCACCAAAAAACCACAAAGTAATAAAACAACCAACAAATATGCCAATTATACTGGGAGACACTTCGCCGGCACCAAGATGGAATAAGGTCCTACTAATACTACTATGGCTATCACAGTTCACAATGATTGCCTTCTCCGAATTCCGGCTTGTAATAGCCATAAGCTTTTTAAGCCACGCAGAGTCAATTGGGGTTTATTTCTTGTAATAAATAACCTTCCTTCCCTAGGCAGTTTAACTTGTATACTAACCAAAGGATCACTGTTCGTACTAGTTTGCTGACCACGATATCGATTACAAATGTCCTACTCCTCGCCGTGATATGCTACGAAGCATACCTATACGGAGCCGATCATCTAACAGCGTCAACATACTACAGATTTCAAGTGGCTAAGAGCGGTTATATCGCCTTCCTCCTATTAAGCTCTGTATTCTCGAACTCAGGGATTATTTTTGCTGTATTTTCGGATATCTGGTGGTTTTTTGACATGTTGTGGAGATTGAGCTTGTTTGTGTGAGTATACGCATGGTGTTAGGTAGTTGGAGAATATCGCTGATTATGCGTCACTGGTGTAGAGCTCCCTTTTGGTTGGCGTTGTGGTATGGTTATGTTGTGAGGAAAGATTCTCAGGCCGGGCTGGGTAGCACTTCTAGCATTGCATAGTGAGAAGTGAGTGCTTGAATTTGAGCAAGGAGACTTGTAGATTGAGAGATTGATCCAAATTAAGGTTGAGAAAGATTGTTGGATAGAGCCGTCATTTACCTTTTCTTTTCCGGCAGAGCTATCGGACCAAGATTGCACTCATTTTGTGGGAAAGATGCCGACACAAAATTTTCAAAAGCAAAGGAAGTTCAGGAAAGGGAATCAAAAGGTATATCTAGCACCCATCATTCATTAGCCGCCACCATTTTTAAGAATTGATCTTGCCTGAGCCTAATCAGTCGCTTAAACTCCCTAAGCTCCTGTCTCGTTCCATATTGATGTCCTTCTTCTTACTATCTCCCGACTGCCCACTACTGGCTCCATCTCATTCAATAGCACACTCTAGGAGTCGGTAGTACCATGCCTTTATCCTGTGGACCTGCTCTTTCCTATGCCTCATAATTCTCCCAATATACGGACCGGTACGGAGTATCTTTTAAGAAATTTGCTGCGCCTATGGAGTAGCTTGAGGTGAATATGCAACGGTTAAATTTGTGCAGAATTAGGATCAAATAATGAAACTAGATGTGACGGTCTATGGGTTCTCTGTGCAAGAATGGCAGTTCAGGGGATAACCCTCGCCACTGAGAATATGAAATCTCTACTTTGTACATTCTATAGAGTATACATGATATAGATTTTGTGTCTTGAAGAGCTGTGATAACTATTTTTCAAACAAGTACCTCGGAGTCACTCCGACTATAATATCGCCCTCTCAAGTCACTAAGCAATTGACAATCTGAGAACGTGAGAGATCGTCTAGCATATGCTGGCGACGAGTTTTCTAGGTCCCAGGGCTATGGAGGAGGTCCAAGGTTGCGCTACCGTATACATGTGAACATCAATTGTTAACGCTGAACAGCGCGCAGAATCTCCCAAGGCTTTAGCTCGTGGTAAAGCACCGACCATATACGTGAGAGACAAGACCTCCATAGAAACTTGATAAAGGTGCGCAAACTGGGTCGATTCCATGACTCCCATGCTCAATGGTCCACTCTTCAACTTCGCTATCATCTCAGTCTTGGAAAAAAGAAAGTTTTCGGAGCGTGGCCGCAAAGAGGCCTGGCCATCTTCTATTGGAAACAAACAAATCCTTTCAAGTTTAAGTTCCTTAAATATCGGGCCGTTAGACAACACATCTGCATCCAATGGTAGACACAACTTCGTGTTAGAGTTGGGGAGAGGACCCGATACCAAACGAGCTTCGGAAATGATAAGCTACCAAGCTTCTGTGCCTCCTTCTCGCCGTGTTGAATCTTGGAATTGGGCTTCAGTTTACGATCCGATTGCTGAAAATAGAAGGTGGTACTGCACCATAGCCGGCTAGCCGTTGAGCTCCAATGCAAGGGCATTATTTCGGTAGAGTATATATTCCACACCATCCATCGTAGAAAGCAATTCTTGGATGCAGTATATCAGGATCAACCCAACCTCAAGTAAGAGCTAGAGGAGGCCCACAGCCGATGTTGATGAAGCTGCTATATGGAAAGGTTGAGTTTTGATTCTGAGGTTGTGGTTGTGGTTGTGGATAGGATAAAGCAAAGCAAGAAGAGAGGGGGGATGAAAATCCCCCACAATCAAAGCCTTTGGCATCGCTCGCTAAAATACAGTATACGTACGAGGTACGAAAGAAAAGGTGCCGGACAAAACATGTCAAAACACAAGACTGTAGCATACGTGACCGTACTACACCTTGCAAAATTATATACATATTACTAAGTACTAATATATATAATTTTGTATAGGAGCAAGCTGGTAATTATTCTGCCTGACATAAACCCCCCCACGGAGCGGTGTGGCATAACTTACCCCTGCTCCAAGAACGGCTCCTCCCCTCCTCGACTTCCCCACGCTTTCAGATCCGATCCATGTAACGTCAACAAAGAGATTGTTTGGTTCCCAGGAGTTACTTCGACATCTATCACTAAAGTAGGTAAGCTGCCTGTAGGTTTTTGATTTCTCTTTCTCCCTCTTCTCTCTGGTTCTGCTTGTGACTCTACCCTCCCTCATAGGCTGCATTACTGCCACCCTCCTTTTCTGCAGAGTCCACATTTATCACCATGCGCTTCTCAAGCCTCGGTCTGCTTATTCTTTGCTTCGCAGGCCTCGAAGTAGTCGCGCAGAATACCACACTCACCTTGGATGAAGTTGACGCGCAAATAACAGCCTTCCTCCAAAGCTCGCAGAACTCCACCTTGAGTAGCAGGTCAGGAGCTTTAGCTGGTTGTTCTCTTGCTGTAAAGCTCCACTTTACCAGTTTGAGAGATACTCTCTGACAAAATTCTAGTGCAGCTTCTTGGACTTCTTCCTTCCGGGTCAGGTTTCGTACCCTGAAAGCACGACCTATGAGTACGAAGAGTCTCGTTATTGGGCAGTCCAACAAGCATCTAGTTCCCCAATCTGTCGACTCTCGCCTTCAGATGCTTTCTCGGTGTCTACCAGCGTTCTGACTGCACGGGTAGTATCGTGCGAATTTGCGGTCAAGAGTGGTGGGCACGCAGCTTTTTACGGCGCGTCCAACATCAATGGGGGATTGACAATTGATCTGGTAAATTTGAACGAAGTTGTCGTTTCTGCGGATGAGACTCGGACCTCTATTGGAGCTGGGAACAGATGGTATGATGCCTACACAAAATTAGACCCATTGGGCCTTTCGGTGATTGGGGGGCGAGTTGCAGACATTGGAGTTGGTGGATTGACGCTTGGGGGAGGCATATCATTCTTCTCTGGGCGGTACGGCTGGGCTTGCGATAATGTGAATACATATGAAGTCCGTTCGTCCCCTAGAGCCTATTGAATTCCAACTCTAACCATAACACAGGTCGTTTTCGCTGATGGGACTATTCATGAGGTCAGCTATGCCACCTACCCAGATCTCTACTATGCCCTTCGAGGAGGTGGTAATAACTTTGGTATCGTCACGCGCTTCGACCTCAACACGTTCTCCCAAGGCGACATGTGGGCTGGATCTGAGACTTTTATATATGATAACTCAACAGCAACAGCCCTCAATAACGCCTTCTACAATATGAACACCAACGCTCCTTCAGATCCTTATGCTGCAGTGATCCTCGCATACGCCTATTCGCAAGCTGAAGATAGCTATTTCATAGCCTCAGATCTACAATATGGCAAACCTGTCGTCAATCCACCAATCCTCCAAAATTTCACCGCAGTCGCCGGCGCGATTGAAAGTACACTTCGCATAACCTCGCTCTCTAACCTTACTGTCGAATTCAACAACTCAAACACAGGCGGGTATCGTCAGACCTACTGGACGCTCATGGTCAAGAACTCTCCAACTCTGATGTCCGAGATAACAGCAATCTTTATGAATGAAACCAATGCCATCAAAGATGCAGCCAACATCACCTCATCTTGTATCTACCAGCCCATAACCACAGACCAAATGTCACACTTTTCAAAGAACAGCGGCAACGCTCTCGGACTATCTCCCACCGACGGACCATTGAACATCATAAACATCGATATCTCCTGGTCCTCTGAAGCAGACGACACCAGAGTTCTAGCTGCAGCGAGGAATATCGTGAACCAAGCAAATGCAACAGCGTATGCACAAGGTCTAGGAAATATGTTCCTCTACCAGAACTATGCCGCATTAGAGCAACCCGTTTTTCCAAGTTATGGTGCTGTAAATCTAGAGAAACTGAGAGCTGTGAGTGCGAAGTATGACCCGAGTAAGGTGTGGCAGACCTTGCAGCCAGGTTACTTCAAGGTTGGCTGATGGGGGAAGAAGTGAGCCAAGGAGATTGGGGGACAAAGACTGACAGAACGCTGGCTGCAGACTGTTGATTACTGAAAAACATATATACATATATACATAATACATAAAAGTTTTAATATTGATAAAAAGTATATTTTCGAAAACGCAAAAGACTTATGAATGTCAAAAAATAGTCTAATTTAAATCAGGGTATTTACAGTGTACATATACATAATGCCAACAACCGAGCGCCTTACCGTACCAAATAATAACAATCGGAAATATACATACAAGTGCATGACATATCCTGGTATAATATATACGCTGATATATGTAATACCAATGCATCCATAGTAAAGCAAACGCACGAAACTTTTCGTACTCTAATCCTATGTCCCCCAGGCTATATGCGTGTGCTATATGTAACAGCTATGTACTGCTCATTCTAGAGGAGGAACCTCGTAGCGAAGATTATCCCAATTGCCCTCTCCTTCTTCCAGCTTGCCCTCCTTGAGCACAAGCAATTGTCGCACACCACAATAACCACCTCTTGCGGCGGTTCTCTCAAAGTCTGTATAGTGTCCCCTGCTCTCCCAATTTCCCAACCCCCCTTCCTGACCAAGCGTCGCTCTACCCGATATCTTGATATCCGACTGGGGAAGCGAGGCAGGTAGGGAAACCCATAGTCGGTCCTTGATAATCTGACCTTCTTTCTCTGTTCTACGGGCATTGTAACGTGGCATGTGGGCAAGAGGGTTGATGATTGCTTGGGGGAGGGCAAATAGTCGCTCAAAGCGTTTAGCTAATGCAATGCCCTTAAATGTTCCGGCGTCATATGCGACGCGCACAAAAGGGTTCATGTAAATGCCTAGATCGCTGTCATCGAAGCTAGATTGGGTGGTGAGGTTAGAGAGAGACATAATGTCTGCGTGTATCAGACAGCATTCAGAGGAATCCCAAAAGGGCTCGGGTTCGGATCGGAAACGAAGGGGGAGGATCGGCAGAGTTGTGTCTTGTGGTACAGCAAGACCACCTTGCATGAAGTATTTCGCGTCGAAGGCGACTATCCCACCCCAGCAGCTCTTGACTCGGACTGCGTCTTTACCAGCCAGGACATCATTCCTGCTTACAGCATCCCCTTCATTCGCAAACCAGGGGAATATGGGTACTCCAATGCTGTATCCCTCCAAGTCCCTCGTCGCAAAGGTGTCGTAGTATTTCCAGGACGTCACAAAATCCGCTCCGCAGACGGCGTTGTATGATGATCTTCCGTCCTTCACATTTGTTCCCCAGAGCAGGCGCGTCGCATCCTTGGCCTCGAAAAAAACATCGTTGATGAAGAGCACCTTGTCAAAGCGCGTCGGCGAGTTCTGTAGTGGCTGCAACGCCTTGTTCCGAACTTCTGCGAGATACGCAATCCGTTTTATCCTCTCTTCTCCAGTGGGTAGAAGAGTATGCGGGATGCTCTCCAACGCAATAGGATCATGTTCCTCAACGACCAGACTACTATTACACAACAGCCTGGAGTCTAGTTCCTTCAACGCAGACTCAGGACCGCCATAGATGCTGACGAAGACTCTATCCTTTCCAATCAAATCTACCAACTCTAATAAAGACTTGCCCCAGGCGCCGGTTATCAGGTCCCCGTCGATGATGTTCGCTGCGATAAAAACAGTTTCATCAGTGGGGATGGAAAAGGGCGGAGGGTTGGTGTAGGAGGCGTTGAATGTGGTTTGCCAGAAAAGGAAGACGATGACGCCGATAAGGATATAAAGGGGTCGGACGACTCTCCTGGTCTTGCGCAATAGAGCAAAGATCGAGGGGAAACGATGAATCCGTGGCCGATCCTTTTCAGCGTCTAGGGAGGACCGCGGAAGCAGGTCATACTGAGTCATAGCTGCAGTTCTGCGCAGCATACGAAATTGGGGGGAGGGGGGAGGTTTTTTTTTTTTCTCAGGCTGGGGATGGAATAATCAAATCATTGCTTCGCAGATGTGGCTTCCCCAACGGAGGAGCATTTACGGATACTGGGAACGCAAAGGAATTGATAGAATTGACGTGAACAGTGGTGATAGATAGGCTCGGTATTGTGGTGATAGTAGTGCTGTTGAATGTCAAGTTAGCACACTCGCATTTAGTTCGTCGTCCATTCTCGGGTTTCGACAACTGCTCGACAGGTTGCGATGCCCCTAACATCCCAAGGCAAAAATTCATCCGAGAGGAGTGTACGTATCCATCGCTCCCGTCTGCCTCGTAATTTTTTACACGACGGGATACGACGATGCTCCTGGTTGGCTCGGTGCTCGGCGGCACTCCGGGATCCCCAAGGCTGTGATCACGTGGTCATAATGTGGTCCCAGCCTTACGATCTTCCCAATCTTAGGATCTTCCAGCAGCGAAGATCAAGCTGAGTTCAGTCTTCGCCGGAGTGATGCCTCTTTCAACCTCATCCATCTCGCTACATACAATACTAGTTGAAGATATGCCTTGCCGTTTACAAGTCCCAGGTCCATCCCAACAACTTCGTTCCGCCAATCTCGCCTACACAGCTGACTGTATTATTTGTCTTTGCTTTGCCTTGCATCTGCATGACGAGTTTGCCTGGATCTCCACTTTCTTCGAGGACTACTGTGACAGTTTTCCAACTTTTCCAACTTTATTTTCTGATGCTCAATAATACTCTCGGAAGGATCGCTTTTGGGTATGCCACCAGTCGGAGTGCCTTATTATTTTTATCGTCTCTGCCCGATGCATGCAGGTACCGCCTTTTGTTCTCTCACGCTACCACGCTGCAATAAAGTAAGGTACGGTAGGTATTTACCGTTGAATGGGAGTTCTCAGCGGTAACCCGATGTGGTCCTTCCGCACCTTTCGTCGCCAAGCTTACGAATTGCCAACTCGCAGTTCCCAACACTTATTATTACAGGCGACGGTGCTCTTCGAGATCTTTGTCAGAAATATTATCTCAACAGTATTACTGTATTCCAGGGTCATGCGTTGCAGGCATCACTTTTTGAGCCGACATCCGACTACCCATCCATCCATCCCCTAATGGTCGGCTACAAGGTGCTAGGGACTTGGTAAGGAATAATTACAGTGCAGTACTCCCTAACTTCCGATTTCCAACTGCCAACTGCCAACCACGACCCTGGAATGAAAATCAATCAGTCGCGTGTTCTCAGGCCGGTACAGGAGCTATGGTAGGTTTCTAGTAGCTAATAATCATGTTCCCCTTTGTACCCTTCCCTTCTTCCAGAAGCCTTCTAAACCGTAGGCGTATCAACATTGAGCTTTAACAGGCCGTCTAGGGGATAAATGAGTAGTATCGTTCATACCCTAGAAGGCCTCCCAACATTAACTTTAATAGGCTCATAGTACCCGAACCCCTTTCCCCAGCCCAGCCTACAGTAGATGGATACAGTACAGTAGTGGATTTTTTTCAAAATCTGCTGGAGAGGTTCCCACAGCGCTTTAATAACCATCTAGATCTGATCATAGAGTAGATTAAAAGATTTACTTGGAAAGCAGGTACCTCCTCCAATACATTTATCTTACTTGGGCCGTTAATGGCGTCTTTCTCGGTCGCTGCTGCACCGGAGTCGCACGAGAGTTCAAGTTCAACCAAGAGATGGAACACTAACACCAAATAGCTGGCTGACCTCTTTCTATTGAAAACGTCTGCTCTTCTACATAAAGAGCATTGCATGACATACCAACCCACCCGGATGGCCTGGATATCAACCTGTACCTTGGAAAGTCCAATGATGTCTTGAGGATCTCCCAAAGCCTTCCTAATGTCCGACGCTATTTGTACTATTTATCTTTTTCCCATGGGAATGTTCTCACACATGAAGTCCGGATTGCATGCTGGGGCGTGCGGTCACGGCCTTGGACCTGTAAGAAACGCGGGCGGCGTACGGAGGTACTCAGATCATCTCAAGAGCCCCACACTAAGCATTATCCCTAGAGTCAGGGGCTTAGCCTGCTTAACCTACTGTAGAAACGCGTTCTTGTTGCGTATAAACTGATACTTGCAGTGATACGGAGCGTCGCTTAGTTGACTTTTCTAGCCCTATCAAATTATCAATCGGCATATATGTATCCACCAACTTCCCAAGAAGCTTGGGGAAAGGGAGAACAGGGCCACTGCGAATACTTCAAACTATATTTGAGCTTCGTCCTCCTTCGATGTTGTCTCTGTTTTTTTATCTGATTTTTTGGACTGAATCCTCAATTGGCCTCCTGTGATATGATAGGATATGGCGAAGGACCTCGCTGCAGGCTTATACGCCAGCGCCGCCATACTTCTCTTTTTGGCAGTCCTGACGACTGTTCTTCGCTGCTATGTTCGAATAGTAATACTTAAGACGTTCGGACTCGATGACTACCTAATGCTCCTCGCCCTGACATTTTATACTGTTTATATCTCGTGGGTCTTTTATGGAACGCATTTCAATGGAGGGCGCCATACAGCAGACATCCCATTGGATGCATACTCACCTTCGTTATTGGCCTTTTATATGGGCGAAGTATTTTAGTAAGTCTTCCATCCAAAGTAGCAGCAGTACAACATACTAATCGCATGCAGTGTCATCACAGCATTTACCATCAAGCTTTCTATCGGTGCTTTCCTTCTCCGTCTTCTTAAGTCTAAGGCGCAACGAGCGGTAGTCTACGTAACCTTGGGAGTAGTGACTATTTACAGTATCGCTTATACCTTCATGACAATCTTTCAATGCTCGCCGGTAGACCACTACTGGCATCCTACCTCACCAGGAACCTGCTTCTCAACCAACCTCATCGTTGCTGTCACTTACACCCACACGGTTCTGCTTTCTTTCTCCGATTTCTTATTTGCAGCAATGCCGATCTTCCTCGTTTGGAACTTACAGATGAATCTGTACATGAAGATTTCAGTCGCTGGATTGATGTCATTAGGAGCCATGTTTGTCCTCCCATTTCCAAACCAGGACGCTTTATTCGTCGCTAACACATGTCGGTGTACAGTGCGGGAGTAACAAGTATTATTCGAGTCATCTACATCAAAGCCATAACTACTCAGAATGACATGTTCTTCGAGTCTTCCAAGCTTATCATCTGGACCACTCTAGAACCTGGAATTGGGATAATCATCGGCAGTGCTGCGGCCCTGCGTCCACTGTTCAAGTCCCTCCTTGGGAAAACGACCTTATTCAGTTCCTCGAGGTCAAAAAAATACGGTGCATATGGTACAGGTTCACGACGTCATGCTGGAACAGGACTCTGGGCCTCAAACCACGACGCGCATTTCCAACTTGAGAGTTTGAAGGGCGAAGAAAACATAGGGTACAGCACCAAGGTCAATGGTGGTCTGAGCAGAGCAGCGAGCAAAAAAGGGACTATGGGAATAGGACTGGGACAAAGCGATAATGATAGTTCGGAGGAGTTAAGGCCCACAGTCCAGGAGGGAAATATTTTGAAACAGACGACTGTAGAGCATCATGTGGAAATATATAATCATGGTGGGAGCAGGGCTATTCCATCACGTCCACCGCTAGAGAATTTCTAAGGATATGCTCCTGTTGAAATCTGGGGGGATGGGGTCGGCTCCAGGGAGTGGTACTACAGCCGCGGAGAGAGTATCATCAGGATTAAAGGACTTGGGAGGTATTACATGGTGGAAGGAGGTCAGGGTGCTGCTTCATAAACGCGTAACCGTCGATTCTTGCCAGCAGCAGGGCAAGTTAATTGCTCCTTGCATTTCTATAACGCCGTCCCCTGTCAAAACCTTCTCACTATACAGCAGTTATAGTTATATCCCAGAAAGAAGGCATACCAGCAACCATCACCACAACACAGCCCAGCTTAGCCTCCAAAACCCGTCGCCCTCCTTCGCAACAGTGTACCCAAACGGTTTGCGACAAAGAATCGCAAGATTTGGTTAAGCCGCTATGATTCACTGACTCAGCTGGGAAAGGAAAACAGTAATGATCAGTCAGCCACTAGAAGAATGCCAGAAACCCAGAAACCCGGAAAACCAGAAACCCAATTATAGTCATAGCCATCATTTAAGGCCCGGTGACAACCTTCATTACTGTACGCAAAGCAAACCTTTTTTTTTTGGATTTGGCAGAACTCACAGACCTCGGAAGTTACATCTCCTCTCGTGCCTTCCTTCCATATGGAGTAATAAACTTTTTTCTTTCCCTCTTGCGTCTGTCTGTTCGCTATATTCCTGTGCCCGGGGTCATGGGATGATGCATTTGTACCTTCGTACTCCTTAGGGTTACCGTAGAATGAAGGATTAAAGTTTTCCATGCCGTGTATCTGATGCATCGGTACGGAACTGTTTTTTTTTGCAAAAGTAACGTGTTACTTTCCCGATGGCTTCGCTCGTGACTTTACTCCGGAGAGAGGAAGTGTTGCGGGTACAGGTAGGGTGATGATCCTCCGTATAATGACGAGATAGAAGATGATGAGAAAGGACTGAGTAATCGAAGAAATGAAACGATGGCATTGAACCGAAACGCGGTGCACGCACACAGACTTATTCTTGACTTGGCTTGGACTCCCGATAGCGATGCGGGAAGATCTCCTTTGGAAAATTCTGGTATTCGGGACAAGCACTGGTTATTTTCATCATGAGTCGCGCTGTAGCGAGTAATTGATATGGTAAGTTTCCTGTACAGTCTCCGGCTCATCCGCATTGTCGGAGTAGGTACAGTACTTACTGTATGGACTGTTAAGTCATACCACTGTTTTTGTATTGGTGGTCTTTAACGAAAAAAAGAAAAAGAAAACGAAAGACAAAGTTAACATGTACAAATACTAATACTAATAATAATAATCTCTCTGGCGATGAGGAACAGAAGAAGAAGAAGAAGAAGAAGGCCCAACTAAATGAGATGTCGATGGGAGTAGCATCATGTGATTAATTGATACAGTATAGGTAAGGTAAGAATAGGTAGGTAGCCAAGGGTCCAGACCACAAGATCTGCACTCCGCCACAAGATCTCTCAACAGAGCCATACAGTAGAGTAGAGTAGAAGTAATATGTACAGTATTTATCTCCATCCACCTCAAACTCCAGTGCTCCAGTGCTCCACAGTACAGCATACAGATAGGTCCCCTCTCGACCAGGCTCGACCCTTCGAGACCTTTGATCTGCAGAAATTCAGACGTGCAACAAACCCTCGCGGGAAAAAAAAAGCTCTCGGGTCGCTGCTCTTTGACATCAGTGGAGTTTTGGGTAAGCAGAAAGCACGAGACGGAGAGAAAATTGTGGCTGAAGAAGAAGAAGACGAAGAAGAAGAAGGTCTGGAGTTGAGTAGTTAGTTAGGTTGCGTCGTATGCATCATCATTTTGGCTTTGGCTGTCTTGAATGTTTCAGGCGTCAGGTGCATTTTCCGGAAGACACCACCACCAGACCCTACTGTACCAAAATAGGTTGAGAGCAACTGAAACATCGCAAGAGATATTGAGAGATGTAGAAAAGAGAGTTTGGAAAGGTGGAATGTTCGATTTGCAACAAAAAAAAATTGATGAATTTTCGGCCTTTTTCTCTTCCGCACATCTATCTTTTTCTGTTTCTTTCGTGTTTTCGTATATTTCGTACAGTAAGTACACTAAGTATGTTCTTTTTGAGAGATTCAGGGACCTTCGTGGGAACGTGGGCTATATTTTCCGGTCGTTGGGCAGCTGTGCAGCAAGGCACGTTGTTCTAGACCTCTTCGGTACAGTAACTTGACTGACTGACTGGCTGGCCTTAAGGCTGAGCTCAGATTACGTGCATCTATCTTTCAGACGATCCGCATGGCCGCTCCCCCTCGAAGTTTTTGGAAGGATCAACAGAAAATGCTGATGTGCAACAAAAACCAAAAAAAGAAAAGACGCTTTGGTTCTTCCTGTTTCTTTCTTTCCGTCTTTCCCTGACTCCAAAACTACTCTCTCACATGTTTGGGTTGTTGGTGGTCTTTGTTGGAATCGCATCCAGTGGAAAAAGTTCGGAGGTATTTTTTGCGTGTGTGGCTTGACATCAAGATTCCAGGGGTTTGGCTACATCCCCCTACC